>CATIWC010003552.1:0-45382 GCA_948472305.1 Vicia faba | reverse complement strand
TATACATTGGTAATAACTAAAATTATATAAGGAGGCTCGATAGTATATTTATTCACCATATTCAAATTGTATTATGGAAAAATAGATGTAAACAATTTCAATATGTTTCTTCTTCTCCATCACAGAATTTTAGGTTACTTCATCCCCAAGAAACTAAGTTAAAAGACTATTAATTAATGACACATATTTCATATACATTGTTAACAATTAAAATTATATAACAACTTTCGATAGTATATTTATTCACCATATTCATATTGTATTATGGTATAATAGATGTAAACAATTTCAATATTTTTCTTCTATTCCATCACTAAATTTTAGGAAACTAAATCACTAAGAAACTAAGTTAAAAGACTATTAATTAATGACACATATTTCTTATAAATCGGTAATATTTAAAATTATATAAAATGCTTTATCGTATACTTATTCACCATATTCACATTGTATTATGGTATAATAGATGTAAACAATTTCAATATTTTTCTACTTGTCCATCACAAAATTTTAGGTTACTTCATCACTAAGAAAATAAATTAAAAGACTATTAATTAATGACAAATATTTCATATACATTGGTAATAATTAAAATTATATAACGACGCTTGATAATATATTTATTCACCATATTCACATTGTATTATGGTATAATAGATGTAAACAATTTCAATATTTTTCTACTTCTCCATCACCAAATTTTAGGTTACTTCATCATTAAGAAACTAAATTAAAAGACTATTAATTATTGACACATATTTCTTATACATTGGTAATAATTAAAATTATATAAGGAGGCTCGATGGTATATTTATTCACCATATTCACATTGTTCATGGTATAATAGATGTAAACAATTTCAATATTTTTCTTCTTCTCCATCACAGAATTTTAGGTTACTTCATCCCCAAGAAACTAAGTTAAAAGACTATTAATTAATGACACATATTACATATACATTGGTAACAATTAAAATTATATAACGACTCTCGATAGTATATATATTCACCATATTCACATTGTATTATGGTATAATAGATGTACACAATTTCAATATTTTTCTTCTTCTCCATAACCAAATTTTAGGTAACTACATCACTAAGAAACTAAGTTAAAAGACTATTAATTAATGACAGATATTTCATATAAATCGGTAATACTTAAAATTATATAACGACGCTTGATCGTATATTTATTCACCATATTCACATTGTATTAAGGTATAATAGATGTAGGCAATTTCAATATTTTTCTACTTGTCCATCACCAAATTTTAGGTTTACTTCATCACTAAGAAAATAAATTAAAAGACTATTAATTAATGACACATATTTCATATACATTGGTAATAATTAAAATTATATAAGGAAGCTCGATAGTATATTTATTCACCATATTAATATTGTATTATGGCATAATATAAATATATATATATATATATATATATATATATATATATATATATATATATATATATATATATATATATATATATATATATATATATATAATTTCAATATTTTTCTTCTTCTGCATCACCAAATTTTAGGTTACTGCATCATAAGAAACTAAGTTAAAAGACTATAATTAATGACACATATTTCATATACATTGGTAATAATAAAAATTATATCACAGTGTTCGATAGTATATTGATTCACCATATTCACATTGTATTATGGTATAATAGATGTAAACACTTTCAATATTATTCTTTTTCTCCATCTCCAAATTTTAAGTTACTACATCACTAAGAAACTAAGTTAAAAGACTGTTAATTAATGACACATATTTCATATACATTTGTAATAATTAAAATTATATAAAGACGCTTGATAATATATTTATTCATCATATTCAAATTGTATTATGGTATAATAGATGTAAACAATTTCAATATTTTTCTTTTTCTCCATCACCAAATTTTAGGTTACTTCATCATTAAGAAACTAAATTAAAAGACTACTAATTAATGACACATATTTCATATACATTGGTAATAACTAAAATTATATAAGGAGGCTCGATAGTATATTTATTCACCATATTCAAATTGTATTATGGAAAAATAAATGTAAACAATTTCAATATGTTTCTTCTTCTCCATCACAGAATTTTAGGTTACTTCATCCCCAAGAAACTAAGTTAAAAGACTATTAATTAATGACACATATTTCATATACATTGTTAACAATTAAAATTATATAACAACTTTCGATAGTATATTTATTCACCATATTCATATTGTATTATGGTATAATAGATGTAAACAATTTCAATATTTTTCTTCTATTCCATCACTAAATTTTAGGTAACTAAATCACTAAGAAACTAAGTTAAAAGACTATTAATTAATGACACATATTTCTTATAAATCGGTAATATTTAAAATTATATAAAAATGCTTTATCGTATACTTATTCACCATATTCACATTGTATTATGGTATAATAGATGTAAACAATTTCAATATTTTTTCTACTTGTCCATCACAAAATTTTAGGTTACTTCATCACTAAGAAAATAAATTAAAAGACTATTAATTAATGACAAATATTTCATATACATTGGTAATAATTAAAATTATATAACGACGCTTGATAATATATTTATTCACCATATTCACATTGTATTATGGTATAATAGATGTAAACAATTTCAATATTTTTCTACTTCTCCATCACCAAATTTTAGGTTACTTCATCATTAAGAAACTAAATTAAAAGACTATTAATTATTGACACATATTTCTTATACATTGGTAATAATTAAAATTATATAAGGAGGCTCGATGGTATATTTATTCACCATATTCACATTGTTCATGGTATAATAGATGTAAACAATTTCAATATTTTTCTTCTTCTCCATCACAGAATTTTAGGTTACTTCATCCCAAGAAACTAAGTTAAAAGACTATTAATTAATGACACATATTACATATACATTGGTAACAATTAAAATTATATAACGACTCTCGATAGTATATATATTCACCATATTCACATTGTATTATGGTATAATAGATGTACACAATTTCAATATTTTTCTTCTTCTCCATAACCAAATTTTAGGTAACTACATCACTAAGAAACTAAGTTAAAAGACTATTAATTAATGACAGATATTTCATATAAATCGGTAATAATTAAAATTATATAACGACGCTTGATCGTATATTTATTCACCATATTCACATTGTATTAAGGTATAATAGATGTAGGCAATTTCAATATTTTTCTACTTGTCCATCACCAAATTTTAGGTTTACTTCATCACTAAGAAAATAAATTAAAACACTATTAATTAATGACACATATTTCATATACATTGGTAATAATTAAAATTATATAAGGAAGCTCGATAGTATATTTATTCACCATATTAATATTGTATTATGGCATAATATAAATATATATATATATATATATATATATATATATATATATATATATATATATATATATATATATATATATATATAATTTCAATATTTTTCTTCTTCTGCATCACCAAATTTTAGGTTACTGCATCATAAGAAACTAAGTTAAAAGACTATAATTAATGACACATATTTCATATACATTGGTAATAATAAAAATTATATCACAGTGTTCGATAGTATATTGATTCACCATATTCACATTGTATTATGGTATAATAGATGTAAACACTTTCAATATTATTCTTTTTCTCCATCTCCAAATTTTAAGTTACTACATCACTAAGAAACTAAGTTAAAAGACTGTTAATTAATGACACATATTTCATATACATTTGTAATAATTAAAATTATATAAAGACGCTTGATAATATATTTATTCATCATATTCAAATTGTATTATGGTATAATAGATGTAAACAATTTCAATATTTTTCTTTTTCTCCATCACCAAATTTTAGGTTACTTCATCATTAAGAAACTAAATTAAAAGACTACTAATTAATGACACATATTTCATATACATTGGTAATAACTAAAATTAATTAAGGAGGCTCGATAGTATATTTATTCACCATATTCAAATTGTATTATGGAAAAATAAATGTAAACAATTTCAATATGTTTCTTCTTCTCCATCACAGAATTTTAGGTTACTTCATCCCCAAGAAACTAAGTTAAAAGACTATTAATTAATGACACATATTTCATATACATTGTTAACAATTAAAATTATATAACAACTTTCGATAGTATATTTATTCACCATATTCATATTGTATTATGGTATAATAGATGTAAACAATTTCAATATTTTTCTTCTATTCCATCACTAAATTTTAGGTAACTAAATCACTAAGAAACTAAGTTAAAAGACTATTAATTAATGACACATATTTCTTATAAATCGGTAATATTTAAAATTATATAAAAATGCTTTATCGTATACTTATTCACCATATTCACATTGTATTATGGTATAATAGATGTAAACAATTTCAATATTTTTCTACTTGTCCATCACAAAATTTTAGGTTACTTCATCACTAAGAAAATAAATTAAAAGACTATTAATTAATGACACATATTTCATATACGTTGGTAATAATTAAAATTATATAACGATGCTTGATAATATATTTATTCACCATATTCACATTGTATTATGGTATAATAGATGTAAACAATTTCAATATTTTTCTACTTCTCCATCACCAAATTTTAGGTTACTTCATCATTAAGAAACTAAATTAAAAGACTATTAATTATTGACACATATTTCTTATACATTGGTAATAATTAAAATTATATAAGGAGGCTCGATGGTATATTTATTCACCATATTCACATTGTTCATGGTATAATAGATGTAAACAATTTCAATATTTTTCTTCTTCTCCATCACAGAATTTTAGGTTACTTCATCCCCAAGAAACTAAGTTAAAAGACTATTAATTAATGACACATATTACATATACATTGGTAACAATTAAAATTATATAACGACTCTCGATAGTATATATATTCACCATATTCACATTGTATTATGGTATAATAGATGTACACAATTTCAATATTTTTCTTCTTCTCCATAACCAAATTTTAGGTAACTACATCACTAAGAAACTAAGTTAAAAGACTATTAATTAATGACAGATATTTCATATAAATCGGTAATAATTAAAATTATATAACGACGCTTGATCGTATATTTATTCACCATATTCACATTGTATTAAGGTATAATAGATGTAGGCAATTTCAATATTTTTCTACTTGTCCATCACCAAATTTTAGGTTTACTTCATCACTAAGAAAATAAATTAAAACACTATTAATTAATGACACATATTTCATATACATTGGTAATAATTAAAATTATATAAGGAAGCTCGATAGTATATTTATTCACCATATTAATATTGTATTATGGCATAATATAAATATATATATATATATATATATATATATATATATATATATATATATATATATATATATATATATATATATATATATATATATAATTTCAATATTTTTCTTCTTCTGCATCACCAAATTTTAGGTTACTGCATCATAAGAAACTAAGTTAAAAGACTATAATTAATGACACATATTTCATATACATTGGTAATAATAAAAATTATATCACAGTGTTCGATAGTATATTGATTCACCATATTCACATTGTATTATGGTATAATAGATGTAAACACTTTCAATATTATTCTTTTTCTCCATCTCCAAATTTTAAGTTACTACATCACTAAGAAACTAAGTTAAAAGACTGTTAATTAATGACACATATTTCATATACATTTGTAATAATTAAAATTATATAAAGACGCTTGATAATATATTTATTCATCATATTCAAATTGTATTATGGTATAATAGATGTAAACAATTTCAATATTTTTCTTTTTCTCCATCACCAAATTTTAGGTTACTTCATCATTAAGAAACTAAATTAAAAGACTACTAATTAATGACACATATTTCATATACATTGGTAATAACTAAAATTAATTAAGGAGGCTCGATAGTATATTTATTCACCATATTCAAATTGTATTATGGAAAAATAAATGTAAACAATTTCAATATGTTTCTTCTTCTCCATCACAGAATTTTAGGTTACTTCATCCCCAAGAAACTAAGTTAAAAGACTATTAATTAATGACACATATTTCATATACATTGTTAACAATTAAAATTATATAACAACTTTCGATAGTATATTTATTCACCATATTCATATTGTATTATGGTATAATAGATGTAAACAATTTCAATATTTTTCTTCTATTCCATCACTAAATTTTAGGTAACTAAATCACTAAGAAACTAAGTTAAAAGACTATTAATTAATGACACATATTTCTTATAAATCGGTAATATTTAAAATTATATAAAAATGCTTTATCGTATACTTATTCACCATATTCACATTGTATTATGGTATAATAGATGTAAACAATTTCAATATTTTTCTACTTGTCCATCACAAAATTTTAGGTTACTTCATCACTAAGAAAATAAATTAAAAGACTATTAATTAATGACACATATTTCATATACGTTGGTAATAATTAAAATTATATAACGATGCTTGATAATATATTTATTCACCATATTCACATTGTATTATGGTATAATAGATGTAAACAATTTCAATATTTTTCTACTTCTCCATCACCAAATTTTAGGTTACTTCATCATTAAGAAACTAAATTAAAAGACTATTAATTATTGACACATATTTCTTATACATTGGTAATAATTAAAATTATATAAGGAGGCTCGATGGTATATTTATTCACCATATTCACATTGTTCATGGTATAATAGATGTAAACAATTTCAATATTTTTCTTCTTCTCCATCACAGAATTTTAGGTTACTTCATCCCCAAGAAACTAAGTTAAAAGACTATTAATTAATGACACATATTACATATACATTGGTAACAATTAAAATTATATAACGACTCTCGATAGTATATATATTCACCATATTCACATTGTATTATGGTATAATAGATGTACACAATTTCAATATTTTTCTTCTTCTCCATAACCAAATTTTAGGTAACTACATCACTAAGAAACTAAGTTAAAAGACTATTAATTAATGACAGATATTTCATATAAATCGGTAATAATTAAAATTATATAACGACGCTTGATCGTATATTTATTCACCATATTCACATTGTATTAAGGTATAATAGATGTAGGCAATTTCAATATTTTTCTACTTGTCCATCACCAAATTTTAGGTTTACTTCATCACTAAGAAAATAAATTAAAAGACTATTAATTAATGACACATATTTCATATACATTGGTAATAATTAAAATTATATAAGGAAGCTCGATAGTATATTTATTCACCATATTAATATTGTATTATGGCATAATATAAATATATATATATATATATATATATATATATATATATATATATATATATATATATATATATATATATATATATAATTTCAATATTTTTCTTCTTCTGCATCACCAAATTTTAGGTTACTGCATCATAAGAAACTAAGTTAAAAGACTATAATTAATGACACATATTTCATATACATTGGTAATAATAAAAATTATATCACAGTGTTCGATAGTATATTGATTCACCATATTCACATTGTATTATGGTATAATAGATGTAAACACTTTCAATATTATTCTTTTTCTCCATCTCCAAATTTTAAGTTACTACATCACTAAGAAACTAAGTTAAAAGACTGTTAATTAATGACACATATTTCATATACATTTGTAATAATTAAAATTATATAAAGACGCTTGATAATATATTTATTCATCATATTCAAATTGTATTATGGTATAATAGATGTAAACAATTTCAATATTTTTCTTTTTCTCCATCACCAAATTTTAGGTTACTTCATCATTAAGAAACTAAATTAAAAGACTACTAATTAATGACACATATTTCATATACATTGGTAATAACTAAAATTATATAAGGAGGCTCGATAGTATATTTATTCACCATATTCAAATTGTATTATGGAAAAATAAATGTAAACAATTTCAATATGTTTCTTCTTCTCCATCACAGAATTTTAGGTTACTTCATCCCCAAGAAACTAAGTTAAAAGACTATTAATTAATGACACATATTTCATATACATTGTTAACAATTAAATTAATATAGCAACTTTCGATAGTATATTTATTCACCATATTCATATTGTATTATGGTATAATAGATGTAAACAATTTCAATATTTTTCTTCTATTCCATCACTAAATTTTAGGTAACTAAATCACTAAGAAACTAAGTTAAAAGACTATTAATTAATGACACATATTTCTTATAAATCGGTAATATTTAAAATTATATAAAAATGCTTTATCGTATACTTATTCACCATATTCACATTGTATTATGGTATAATAGATGTAAACAATTTCAATATTTTTCTACTTGTCCATCACAAAATTTTAGGTTACTTCATCACTAAGAAAATAAATTAAAAGACTATTAATTAATGACACATATTTCATATACGTTGGTAATAATTAAAATTATATAAAGACGCTTGATAATATATTTATTCATCATATTCACATTGTATTATGGTATAATAGATGTAAACAATTTCAATATTTTTCTACTTCTCCATCACCAAATTTTAGGTTACTTCATCATTAAGAAACTAAACTAAAAGACTATTAATTATTGACACATATTTCTTATACATTGGTAATAATTAAAATTATATAAGGAGGCTCGATGGTATATTTATTCACCATATTCACATTGTTCATGGTATAATAGATGTAAACAATTTCAATATTTTTCTTCTTCTCCATCACAGAATTTTAGGTTACTTCATCCCCAAGAAACTAAGTTAAAAGACTATTAATTAATGACACATATTACATATACATTGGTAACAATTAAAATTATATAACGACTCTCGATAGTATATATATTCACCATATTCACATTGTATTATGGTATAATAGATGTACACAATTTCAATATTTTTCTTCTTCTCCATAACCAAATTTTAGGTAACTACATCACTAAGAAACTAAGTTAAAAGACTATTAATTAATGACAGATATTTCATATAAATCGGTAATAATTAAAATTATATAACGACGCTTGATCGTATATTTATTCACCATATTCACATTGTATTAAGGTATAATAGATGTAGGCAATTTCAATATTTTTCTACTTGTCCATCACCAAATTTTAGGTTTACTTCATCACTAAGAAAATAAATTAAAAGACTATTAATTAATGACACATATTTCATATACATTGGTAATAATTAAAATTATATAAGGAAGCTCGATAGAATATTTATTCACCATATTCAAATTGTATTATGGTAAAATAGATCTAAACAATTTCAATATGTTTCTTCTTCTCCATCACAGAATTTTAGGTTACTTCATTCCCAAGAAACTAAGTTAAAAGACTATTAATTAATGACACATATTTCATATACATTGTTAACAATTAAAATTATATAACAACTTTCGATAGTATATTTATTCACCATATTCATATTGTATTATGGTATAATAGATGTAAACAATTTTAATAATTTTCTTCTTCTCCATCACCAAATTTTAGGTAACTAAATCACTAAGAAACTAAGTTAAAAAGACTATTAATTAATGACACATATTTCTTATAAATCGGTAATATTTAAAATTATTTAACGATGCTTTATCGTATACTTATTCACCATATTCACATTGTATTATGGTATAATAGATGTAAACAATTTCAATATTTTTCTACTTGTCCATCACAAAATTTTAGGATACTTCATCACTAAAAAAATAAATTAAAAGACTATTAATTAATGACACATATTTCATATACATTGGTAATAATTAAAATTATATAAGGAAGCTCGATAGCATATTTATTCACCATATCTATATTGTATTATGGCATAATAGATATATACAATTTCAATATTTTTCTTCTTCTGCATCATCAAATTTTAGGTTACTTCACCACTACGAAACTAATTTAAAAGACTATAATTAATGACACATATTTCATATACATTGGTAATAATAAAAATTATATCACGACGCTGTTGGCTCCTAAATTCGACACCCTTGTTTTGTTAGTGACATTCATTAAAGCTGAAAGATGTTTTCGACTAGCTAGGTCCGTCGAAATGCTCATCAAAGGGTGACAAGGTACTTAGAAGATTTCTTCCAAGGGAGAAGTTGGTTGCCTTCGACGTCGAAGTTGTTTCTCGTCGAAGATGCTTCTCGACGAAGGTGTTCGATGGTTCAGAGTGGAGCAGTTTGAAATTCAAGCGTTTGGAGGAAAAACGGTTTCCAGCAGTTACTAAGTGCAACGTGTGAAGATCTGGAGCGTCGAACGCTGAGAACGTGCCAAGTGGAATCATCTCGAAGCAGTGTAACTGCCCGACGGTTACTTGGGATGTTTTAGTATAAATAGTAGTAGTCATGTAATTTCTCGGGGGTGTGTTCACAATTCTATACATAGTCACTCATTTAGATTCAAGTACCCAGCGTGTGAGAAAGAATTGTTGAGAAATGTATGTGTGAAACACCAACTCTTATTAATCAAAGTCATTTACTTTTCCAGAAATTTACTTGTTTTCTTCTTTACATTCCTGTCGAAGCCCTTTTATTTTAAGCCTTTATTTATTTTACCAAGTTTATCTCTTCAATGCAATTTACTTAAATCCTCTTTACTTCCCTGTCATTTAATCTTTATCCAACTTAACCAAAACTTCAAAAATCAACCTATGTCCTAGGATCAATCTGATCGATCCTGCGAGTAACCAAATAAGTAACCATTTGGAAGATCAGCGGTTGTTTACCGAAAACCAAGGTAAACAAATTGGCACACCCGGTGGGACCGTGTGTTGATTTCTGAAAAGAATCTCATCTTTTCGAGGAGTGTTGTATGTTATTGAGAAGTGGTAGAATATACACTAACGATAACAACGATAACAATACTGCCAGAAGAAGGGAAGAAATGGCGAATCCGCCAAACAATAACGAAATCCCACTAACAAATGTGAGAGCAACGGTTATCCCGACCGTAAGTGAAGCGACAACTGTTGGTTCGACACCAGCAGTGACGGTCACAGCAACGGGGCCATTACTTTCGTTCACTGGCCCCAGAGTGCCTTTGGGAACTCCCCCACCAAGGGGAAATGTAGGCACAAGGCCTTTTGTTCCCCCAGGATTTATGCCACTCTATGGTATGCCAACTTCTGAATTGGCTAGCCTGACGAATGCAACGTCCACTTTTTCAGATCCTTTAGTGAGTGCCTCTTCGCCACTCCAAGGTTCTGGAGTAGGCATGGCGAATAGAAATAGGACCCAACTCTTAGGAGGAACGTCCCAAGTAGCCCATAGCCTTACAAATGCCTCGACAGCAGTCTTGAGGCAACAAATGGACGAAAGCAACCATGATATGGTGCAAATGTTGGCACAAACCCTGAGTACAGTGTTGAACCCTCTAATACAAAATACTACTCAATCGAATCAGCAGATGACAGCGCAAATGACGCGTTTGGCTGATTTCTTTGGAGTACCCCAACCTATTCGACAGCCCCAAAGGGCGCAAATAAGGGGTAACCAGGGTGTATTCTTAGAGGAAGAAACCACCATTAATCAGGCTCAACAGCCTGTCGAAGAAAACCTTAGGGCACGAATGGAACAACCTGTCGAGGAACCTAGGGTAATAACCCCAGAGGTAAGGTTGGTTAACAGAAACCAAAATGCTGACGAAGTAGTCCAGCAGATCCAATACCAAAACATGGGTATGGAAAACAATCTGGCAACCATGATCGAAAGGATCATGACTCAAAACGGGATGAACATGGGCTTTCGAAGGCCCAACTTTACATCCCCATTGTCAGAATACGTGTTACAAACAGACTTGCCTCCTAGATGCAAAGTCCCCAAATTTACTAAGTTCTCTGGGGACACGACAGAGTCCACTGTCGAGCATGTGGCAAGATACTTGATCGAAGCAGGAGATATTTAGAATAACGAAAATCTGAGGATCAAGTACTTCCCAAGTTCTTTAACAAAGAACGCTTTTACTTGGTTTACAACTCTCCCCCCAATTCGATCCATCATTGGACCCAGTTGGAAAGATTGTTCCATGAACAATTCTATATGGGGCAAACCAAGATAAGCCTGAAAGAACTGGCAAGTGTAAAGAGACGTTTCACTGAACCTATAGACGAATATCTAAATAGGTTTAGGTTGCTCAAGGCAAGATGTTTTACACAAGTGCCAGAACATGAGTTGGTCGAAATAGCCGCAGGCGGTTTAGATTATTCCATTAGGAAGAAGCTAGACACCCAATACCTGAGAGACATGGCCCAACTGGCCGATAGAGTTCGACAGGTGGAACGCCTCAAAGCTGAAAAAGCAAAGGCAACGAAAACTCATAAGCGAGAGAGGATAGCGTACGTTGAGATGGATGACGAAGATCCAGAATCCTTCGACGATACTTCAGCTGTCGAAGAGGAAGAAGTCGATTTAGCAGAACTGAAACAAGGGCCACCATACTCTTGTAAACTGTTAGTCCCCTCAAGTGGGAAAAATCCCATTGGTCCAGAAAAGACCAACGATAGGTTCCCCAAAAAGACTTATAGTTTTGACATCACAAAATGTGATGAAATATTCGACTTGCTTGTTAAAGATGGCCAATTGATAGTACCCCCAGGGGTAAAAGTGCCTCCTCTTGATCAAAGGAAAAAGAGAGGTTTTTGCAAATATCATAATTTTTTGGGCCATAAAACTTCTCAATGTTTTCTTTTTAGGAATCTTGTGCAAGACGCTATCGAAGAAGGGAGGTTGAAGTTTGCTGACAAAACCCCCATGGCTGTCGACTCAAATCCATTGCAGGCTGAAGCCCACTATGCTGAGCCCTCTGAGGTGAACGTGATAGAGGCAACCAGGATCCAGTCGAAGAAGCCAGGAATCACAATGGTCGAAGTCTCAAAGGACCATATCAACATGCCAATCTTTGGCAGTTTTTCTGGGAACTTATCCAGAAAGACAATTGAAGCTGTTCAGAAAGCGGTCGAAAGCCCGAAGTTGGAGACCGCTGAAACACCAAAAACTGGACAAAAACCCGGTTCCCACTTGGCCACAGTTCAAGGCCAGACGGAGAATCTGGAGATACAAATGAAGCAGTTAACTCTTGCTAACAAAGATACAATGAATATCAACATGGTCGAACTCTCTGACCCAAAAGCATCAGAAGAGGCCATAAGGCAAGAACAAGCTAATAAGACTGCTTTCCCTCGGGAGAGTGAAAGTTTGGCAGATTTTCTACAAAGATGCCAGAAAAAGAAATCAGAGGTGATGCTGTGTCCAAGATGCAGTTTAATCTTTGACAAAAAAGCTGCTGAGCACATTCAAGGCGTGAGAGCAGCGAATAAGAGAAGGGAAAATGCTGATCTTCGACATGATCCCAGAAGAGCCTCCCAAAGAGGTTCAAACCAAGAAAAGAGGCCATTGACTTTTAGGCCTCCAACTAACGTGCCAGTAGACACATGGTACAAAACCTCTGGTCGAAAAAGGCCAAGTGAGGAGAGATGGCACTCTTTCGATGTGCCAAGGGGTTCCTCTTTAACTCAAAAGAAAGAACCTCAGGTTGCTGCACCTAAAGTTGCACAAGTGTCAAGCAACTACAAAGGTAAAAATCCCATGTCTCGATCTCAATGGAGGAGATACCAAAGGAGACGAAAAGATGAAAGGGAGGCTGCCAACGAACCAAAGGCAGAAACCAGTTCGAATGTTCCTCAAAGGAAGCAAAGGAAACCTCTAGAAAGAGAGCCAGTAACCAACAGGCTAGTTTGGCCTAATCAAGGTGAAGTCGAAGACGAAGACGATTCTGAGTCTGACGATACTTTGGACATAATGGTGAATATAGTCTCAGTGCTGCCCAGAGAATTCAACCGACAGGTCGAAGTCGAAACAAGTGACTGGGAAGTGGAGCAAGAAATGGCCAAACATAGGCCAGTGTGCTATTTCGTTATGGACAATGGCACCACTGAGGAACAAAATGGCTTCTTCGAGCCACCTACAGAGGCGATGAAGAATCACCTAAAGCCTTTATTTATAAGGGCTAAACTCGAAGAAACTACTGTGAACAAAATATTGGTGGATTGTGGGGCAACCATCAACATCATTCCTCACTCTATGCTAAGGAAAATTGGCAAAAGGGATGAGGACATTAAGCCTCACAATATGGTCCTGTCGAACTATGAAGGTGGCATAGGGACCACTATGGGAGTGATCCAATTAGATATCAAGGTGGGATCTATCCTTCGACCAACAATGTTTATGGTCATATCGGCCAAACCTAACTACAATCTTTTGTTGGGCCGTGAATGGATTCATGGTGTTGGAGTTGTGCCATCATCCATGCACCAGAGGTTACTTCTATGGCGTCCAGATGGGATGGTCGAAAACATAGAGGCAGATCAAAGCTATTACCTAGGCGAAGTGAATCACCTGGGGTTGGCAGATTTCGACAAAAACTTGGCTCACATAGGGCCATGTCCAATACCTGACTTCGACATGGCGCCAACGCCAAACACTTTTTGTTCCCTATACCTGCATCCTGAGCATGGTTTCCAATGGGACAGAGAAGATTTGTCCCACATAGACTTCAGTGGGTTAACTGATATCCAACCAACTGGTTGGGGAAGTAAATTCAGTGATAATGACTGAGTCACAATCATTGAAGCGAATTTCGGCTTATGTAGCCGAAACTAAGATGATAACGGCTCTCGAAGCCGAAGTGAAGTATATGGCCACACAGGCCAATGATCAACAGTTATCTGCTGCAGGTCCAGGAAAGGATTTCGATCCATTACCTCCTGATATCATGCAAGAAGAAATGCAGAAACAGAGGCTCGACGCAATCTATGACGATGAGCCTTTGGGCTTCGAAAAGGACCCCTTGGCGAACAACATTAAGATGTTAGCACAAGATCCTTTAGAAGAAATCAACTTAGGCGAAGGGTCAGAGAAAAGGCCAACGTACATCAGCGCCAAAATTGATCCAGAGCTTAGGTTGGAAATAATCCAATTGCTGAAAGAGTTCAAAGACTGTTTCGCATGGGATTATGACGAAATGCCTGGTCTCGACAGAGGATTGGTAGAACTTCAATTGCCAATCAAACCTGGGAAGAAGCCAATCAAGCAAAATCCAAGACGCTTCGCTCCAGAGATACTGTCGAAGATCAAAACGGAAGTCGAAAGACTGCTGAAATGCAAATTCATACGCGTTACAAGGTATGTCGAATGGATTGCAAACATTGTGCCAGTAATTAAGAAAAATGGTACTTTAAGGGTGTGCATAGATTTCAGAGATTTAAATGCTGCTACACCCAAAGATGAATATCCTATGCCTGTGGCGGAAATGCTAGTCGATTCTGCCGCTGGTTATAAATACCTGAGTATGCTCGACGGTTATTCAGGATATAATCAAATATTCATTGCTGAGGAGGACGTGTCGAAAACAGCCTTTCGATGCCCTGGGGCCTTAGGCACTTATGAATGGGTAGTGATGCCTTTTGGCCTAAAGAATGCTGGGGAAACGTACCAGCGAGCAATGAATACTATCTTCCATGATTTTATTAACACTTTTATGCAAGTATATATTGATGACATTGTTATAAAATCTGTTTCCAGGAAGAATCATATTGACCACCTTCGACAATCATTCGAAAGGATGAGAGAACATGGTCTGAAGATGAACCCTTTGAAGTGTGCATTTTGTGTGAAAGCTGGAGATTTCTTGGGCTTCGTTGTCCACAAGAAAGGGATCGAAATCAACCAGAACAAGACGAAGGCAATTCTGGAAGCGAAAGCGCCATCGAATAAGAAGGAACTGCAATCTCTCTTAGGCAAGATAAATTTCTTAAGGAGGTTTATATCTAATCTAAGTGGGAAAGCCCAGGCCTTCTCACCCTTACTTCGACTGAATAAGGAAGGGTTCGAATGGGGGCAAGAGCAACAAGAAGCCTTCGACAAAATCAAAGGGTACCTCACTAAGCCACCTATTTTGGTGCCTCCTTGTAGCAATAGGAGTATGAGATTGTACATAGCTGCATCTGACAAAACTTTGGGAAGCATGTTAGCCCAAGAGGATGAGGATGGAGTCGAAAGACCCATTTATTATCTCAGTAGAGTTTTGAATGATGCAGAAACTAGATATAGTGAAGTCGAAAAATTGTGTCTATGTCTGTATTTCTCTTGTACAAAACTCAAGCAATATATAAAACCAGTTGATGTGTATGTTTCGTCTCATTTTAATGTTTTCAAGTATATGTTGTCGAAACCTATCTTGCATAGTCGAATTGGCAAGTGGGCATTAGCATTAACTGAATACTCCTTGACCTTTATGCCTCTTAAGGCAGTAAAAGGACAAGTGGTTGCAGACTTTATAGTCGACCACTCAATTCAAGTTGAGGATATTAATTATGTGGAGATAGAGCCTTGGAAATTCTACTTCGATGGTTCCAGCCATAAGGATGGAACAGGGGTAGGAGTCTTGATTATTTCTCCAGATAAAATTCCAACAACATTCAAGTACAAAATATCAGGTTCTTGTTCGAACAATGAGGCTGAGTATGAAGCTCTAATTACTGGCCTTGAAATATTGTTGGAATTGGGGGCAACTCGAGTCGAAATAATGGGAGACTCAGAGTTAGTCATTAAGAAAGTCACAAAGGAATATAAATGCATAAGAGAGAATCTCATTATGTACTTTGTGATAGAAAATCGTTTATTGAAAAAATTTGAAATGGTCAATATTCGACACATACCCAGGGTCGAAAATCAAATAGCCAACGACTTGGCACAGATTGCATCTGGGTATAAGATTTCAAAAACGAGGTTACAAAAAGCGATCGAAGTCCGAGAAAAGATAAGAGCAACTTGTCTATCACCAACAGATCTGGAATCAACGAGACTAGGATATGCTGATCAAGGTAACTTCGAAATTTCGTTCATAGATAATTTGTCAGAATAAGATTGGAGAAAACCCATTGTGAACTATCTTCAAAATCCAGGAGCTTCGACAGAACGAAAAATAAAGTACAGGGCGTTGAGTTATGTACTCATGGGTAATGAGTTATTCAAAAAAACGCCTGAAGGGGTATTGCTAAAATGCTTAAGTGAAACTGAGGCATACATAGCCCTTTCGACTACGCACGCTGGAGCATGTGGGGCTCACCAAGCAGGCCATAAGATGAAATGGTTGTTGTTTCGACAAGGACTATATTGGCCCACTATGTTGAAAGATTGTGTTGAGTTCGCCAAAGGCTGTCAAGAATGTCAAGTCCATACAGGCATCCAACATGTACCAGCAAGCGAACTTCACTCGATAGTGAAGCCTTGGCCCTTTAGAGGATGGGCGTTGGACCTCATTGGAGAGATTCGACCAGCATCCTCAAAGAGTCAGAAATACATACTGGTAGGCATTGATTATTTTACTAAGTGGATCGAAGCTATCCCTTTAGTCAATGTAGACCAAGAAAATGTCATTGAATTTATTCAAAAGAACATTATCTTTAGATATGGAATCCCTGAGACTATAACTACTGATCAAGGATCAGTTTTCACTGGTCGAAAGATGCAGGAATTTGCTCAGGAAACAGATTTCAAACTCCTAACATCAACGCCTTATTATGCACAGGCGAATGGTCAAGTCGAAGCAGCAAATAAAGTGGTGATTAGCTTGATAAAAAAGCATGTTGGGAAGAAACCAAAGAACTGGCACAAGACGTTAGACCAGATTCTATGGGCTTGTCGAACGTCCCCAAAAGAAGCCACAGGTACAACACCATATAGGCTAACTTTTGGCCATGATGCAGTGTTGCCAGCAGAAATTTGTCTTCAATCTGCAAGGGTTCAGAGGCATTATGATATTCCCTCTGAGATTTATTGGAACATGATGTTAGATGAACTGGTGGATTTAGACGAAGAGAGGTTACGCGCTCTTGACCTACTCAGGCTTCAGAAGAAAAGAGTAGAAGACTCTTATAATAAAAAGGTAAAACCTAAGGTATTTTTGCCTGAAGATTTAGTTTGGAAGGTAATTCTTCCCATGGATCGAAGGGATCGAAGCATGGGGAAATGGTCACCCAAATGGGAAGGACCATTCAGAGTTATCCAAACTTTTTCTGGTGGAGCCTATGAAGTCGAAGAGTTAGGTGAAAACAAAAGGCTCTTGAGAGTAAATGGTAAATATTTGAAAAAATACAAACCTACACTCCAAGAGATAAAAATAAAATAATAAAATAACAAAAACTAAATTAACCATGAAAAGCCAAAATGGAAATTTTTATAAATTTAGCCAAGATGGCAATATTGTCGAATATAGATTACAAAAATATGGTTACAAAAAACTGAATCAATCAGAAGGAGACAGATTCCTTGAGTCGAAGGTATTTGACTTGCAGCAGCTCCAATCTTTTCTTGCACCAGGCATTCTCTTGCACAAGCTTGGCAATCTGATCGTCGAGACTCTGGGCTTTCTCAGCAAATTCCAGACCCTGTTTGATTTCAGTCTGACTCTCGGTGTCTGGGACGGTCGAAAGAAGTTCCTCCTTGCGCTTAATGTTGGCATTTATCTTGGCCTCTATTTCTTCGATTTGTGCCCTGAAGGAATCATTCTCTCGATCGATGGCATCGACTGCCTCCTGCGTAGAGGCTTTCTGCTTCGATAACTCCGCAATTCGAGAAGTTGTCTCCGAAACAGCAGTCCATGCAGAGGAGCTTTTGCCATACAACACCTCAAGCTGACTATTAAAGCCTCTTTGGCGCCTATAATCTGCTGAGCCCTGATCAATCATGGAGTGTAACTCCATGATTAAGCTTGAGATTTCTGGAGCTACCGCTAACAAATCGACAGCGTTCAACACTTCCCTCAAATATGATGGAGCAGTGGGGTCCCCCTCTAAAGCCATCATTAAGTCCCTCTTGAAAAACTGGGCCTTAACCTTCGCCAGAGCCTCATCGAGAGGAGAAGTTTCAGTGGACTTCCCCGACAGGGTAGGAACCTCCTGACTAGCGTCGGACGAACTCTTGCTCTCGATGATCGCCTGGAGATAGCTAACAGGGTCAGTTTGTTTCAAGAGTTCTAAGTCCTCTTTCGATCTGTGCTTCGTAGAGGTAACAACCCTTGCAACAGCATTGTCTTGACTTTGAGGCTGTTGAACGCTAGGTGTCTCGACTTGTTCCCCTTCGACTTGGACTGGGGCAGTACCAGCGTCATCTTCGTGCCTTTCGCCAGCGTCATCTTCATGCTCTTCGCCAGCGGCACCTTGGTTTTCTTCTCCAGCATTGCCTTGGTCCCCTTCGTCATGATGCTCTTCCGACAGATTCACCACCTCAACCTCTTGTGGCTGTTGTTCTGTTTGAGGATCTTCTGTGGGTTTTTCTACCGTCTCAACATTAGCATCATTCATTTCAGTCTGGGCTTCGTCAGTTTCCAAGCCTTTTTCTTGTGGCCTGCTGAGTTCGGCAGACTCCAATGTTTCAGAAGTCCTTGGCATGGAGCTTTCAGTGGTGTCCTGAGAAAGAAAAAGGAAGAATTTTCAGTCATCGAAAGAGACAAAGTCGAACATAGGTATATGCACCTAAGTTACAAAAAGGTCTAAGAGATTACCTGTAAATTCGCTTCAGCCCCAGGACTGGAGTTGTCACTCTCGACAGGCTTGTTGAGAAGAACGTTTAGTTCCTCCTCCGTTGGCTCCTCGATGATCACTGGAGGTGGCCTGGGTTTTCGACCAGCAACCTTTATTCTAATGGTTCGACCTTCAGGAGCAAGAGCAGGAACAGGAACGTCCTTCGTCAGCTTTCGCCTTTTCAAAGGAGCGGGGGGAGAGCCATCTTCTTCGCCGCTCTCAGATTCGACCACCAGTGCTGGCCGTTTCTTGGGCGAAGGTGCCTAAGAAAAACCAATGGGAGTTTGATTTAGCAATTGCATCGAAAGTCAAAAATCGAAAGCCAGAAGAAAACAATAAAAGTCTGGTTACCGATACAGAAGGCTTCTTCGAAGGGCCTTCCCCCTGTTGGTTGGTTGTCTTCGCCGGCGCTATAGTCTTCGCCGGCGGTGGAGGTCTTGTCGAGGGGCCTCCTCCCTGTTGACCTTCTGCAGCCTTCTTGGCTGCAGGCTTTCGAACAACTGAAAGCAAATAAAATAGTTAACAGGCTAGCAGTCGAAAGGGAAAGACAAAGAAATGTGAAAGAATGAACTTACATTTCTTTATTTTGTCCAACACAAGGACAAAAGACTTTTGAAGCTCGTCCACGAAATCCTTCTCGTCGAAAAACTTCTCAGCATAATAACTTTTCCACCACTCCTCGAAGGAAGGTGAGCAAAGAAAGTTGAGCTGGTAGTCAAACAAGGAAAGAACTGTTCGACCAGCATATCTTCCGATATGTTTCGTGGCAGCATCTTCGGTGTAGTCATTACAGAAGTACAACATGGACTTCTCTCTTGGAAAAATGGGAGAGGGTACGGTTTGAATTATACCAAACTGGCGAGATACCAGGTTTGGTTGGTATGCAATCATACTCAAGTGAGTCTTGGAGCTTTTGAATCGAAGAGGCATGATCCTTGGTGTGAGGAACGCCTCCCTAATTGTTGTATGTTCATCAATTTGAGGACCACTCGAAGTCCTTGGATGCGGCCTTGTGAACCATGCAGGGCCTACCTTCCGTCGAGCAAATGGAGCCATAGTCGAAGCAAACTCTTTCCTTCGAGCAAACATCAGAACGAAGTTTGTGAAAGTTTGCTGAAACTCTAGCCCATCTTCCATTGGGGTTAACAGAGCCAGTCTGGTTCCTTCGACACGCCTGTTCGCTATCGCTGGAGCCTGCTCATTTATCTGAATCTTCTTAGGCAAGAAAGATTCGAAGGTGGCGTTGAGCCACAGTTGGAGCAACCAAAAAGGTCCAGAAAGCAGCAGACTGGCCCTGTTCTTGACAATCTTCAGTAGAGTCGCTCCATTACTAATCGACTCGTACAGGTTCTCCAGAATCAATTCCGCCAAACAGATATTTTGGCCGTGATGGAGTTGAGTGGCGAGGGTGACCATTTTCTTGGTCACCTGTAGGGATTTTGTGCAAAACACAAAGCGTGATAGCCATAAGGCTAGGAACGCAATGTGTTCGACATCCGACACAGCTTCTGTCGACTTGTCGTGATAGTAACTGATGTAGGTGGTATAAGTTGGCTTGGTGGCAGAAAATCCAATTTGATCCTCCGACATCTCCTCCGGATCGAAGTAGTCTCCGGTGGGTCGAAGGCCAGTAATAGCGGCCACATCGAAGAGTGTTGGGGTCAGCATCCCACAAGGAAGATGGAAAGTAAAATGGGAATAATCCCAGAAAAGTAGAGAGGCTATCAGCATCTCTGGAGAATAGTTCAAGCCTGTCTTCGACAGCATCACCAAGTCGAAGATCCCCATTTCTCTCCAGATCGAAGATTATTGTTTCTCCATCTTTGTCAACCAAGCGACGTAATCAGAAGTAAGGCTAGGGCTAGACCTAAAAGCCCTCACCCCTTTGTTGAAGAAACGAAGGTCAATTTTTTCTTTAGCAGGGTCTTCGTTATCTTCTGCATCCTTCTTGGCGCATGCAACCGGTTTGAGTTCCTCGACTACCGGAAAGTAACTCCTGATTTTCATGGCCTCACCAACACTTGGGTACAGGGGGCCAGACATAGCAAAAATCTGGTTAGAGTATCTAACCGGGATCATAAGGTGGCGGGAGTAGGCGTCACGAGCAGCGATGTCCAAGGGTTCAGGGACCCTTCGTTGGCCTGTAGCAGTTGCTACTGGAGCAGTGACGAAAACTGGAGGTTTAGCGTTTCCAGTTGGTACAGAAGCGTTAGGGGCATTGGAACCAGATGCCATTGTTAATGAGGTTGAAGGTGAAGTGAAGAAAGAAAAGCTTTTGCAAAGATGACAAGTTGTCTGAGAATAAGGAAGTTTAAGAGCTAGTTGGCGTAAAAAGTTCCAAAATGGGGTATTCACTGCTATTTATAGTAGTGGGGGAAAATCCCCAAAAACCGAGGACATTAAATGACATTTAATGTTGCAGGAGATAGTGGGACGCGTGGCATCCCCCTGTTGTTCTAGCCGTTTCTGCAGAAATAGAGGGACGCAGCGTGCGTCCTCGTTTTTGGGAATTGTCATAATGACAAATTCTGAAATGACGTTTTGCACTGCACGCTGTGCTGAAGTGACGTCTTAGGTACGGACAAATGATGGTTTTCTTGGGATTGCCAGTTGGTTGGTAGAAGACAACAAAAAGTGCACAAATTAATTTGTGACTAAGTGTGAAAAGACAGGTGTCGAATGGCGTTTCAAAGAATTCCTTTTTCTTTCAGAGTCGAAATAAGGCATTCTTGGGGGGCAATTTGTTGGCTCCTAAATTCGACACCCTTGTTTTGTTAGTGACATTCATTAAAGCTGAAAGATGTTTTCGACTAGCTAGGTCCGTCGAAATGCTCATCAAAGGGTGACAAGGTACTTAGAAGATTTCTTCCAAGGGAGAAGTTGGTTGCCTTCGACATCGAAGTTGTTTCTCGTCGAAGATGCTTCTCGACGAAGGTGTTCGATGGTTCAGAGTGGAGCAGTTTGAAATTCAAGCGTTTGGAGGGAAAACGGTTTCCAGCAGTTACTAAGTGCAACGTGTGAAGATCTGGAGCGTCGAACGCTGAGAACGTGCCAAGTGGAATCATCTCGAAGCAGTGTAACTGCCCGACGGTTACTTGGGATGTTTTAGTATAAATAGTAGTAGTCATGTAATTTCTCGGGGGTGTGTTCACAATTCTATACATAGTCACTCATTTAGATTCAAGTACCCAGCGTGTGAGAAAGAATTGTTGAGAAATGTATGTGTGAAACACCAACTCTTATTAATCAAAGTCATTTACTTTTCCAGAAATTTACTTGTTTTCTTCTTTACATTCCTGTCGAAGCCCTTTTATTTTAAGCCTTTATTTATTTTACCAAGTTTATCTCTTCAATGCAATTTACTTAAATCCTCTTTACTTCCCTGTCATTTAATCTTTATCCAACTTAACCAAAACTTCAAAAATCAACCTATGTCCTAGGATCAATCTGATCGATCCTGCGAGTAACCAAATAAGTAACCATTTGGAAGATCAGCGATTGTTTACCGAAAACCAAGGTAAACAGACGCTCGATAGTATATTGATTCACGATATTCACATTATATTAAGGTATAATAGATGTAAACACTTTCAATATTTTTCTTCTTCTGCATCACCAAATTTTAAGTTACTACATCACTAAGAAACTAAGTTAAAAGACTGTTAATTAATGACACATATTTCATATACATTGGTAATAATTAGAATTATATAACGACGCTTGATAATATATTTATTCACCATATTCACATTGTATTATGGTATAATAGATGTAAACAATTTAAATATTTTTCTACTTCTCCATCACCAAATTTTAGGTTACTTCATCATTAAGAAACTAAATTAAAAGACTATTAATTATTGACACATATTTCTTATACATTGGTAATAATTAAAATTATATAAGGAGGCTCGATGGTATATTTATTCACCATATTCACATTGTATCATGGTATAATAGTTGTAAACAATTTCAATATTTTTCTTCTTCTCCATCACAGAATTTTAGGTTACTTCATTCCCAAGAAACTAAGTTAAAAGACTATTAATTAATGACACATATTACATATACATTGGTAACAATTAAAATTATATAACGAATCTCGATAGTATATTTATTCACCATATTCACATTGTATTATGGTATAATAGATGTAAACAATTTCAATATTTTTCTTCTTCTCCATCACCATATTTTAGGTAACTACATCACTAAGAAACTAAGTTAAAAGACTATTAATTAATGACAGATATTTCATATAAATCGGTAATAATTAAAATTATATAACGACGCTTGATCGTATATTTATTCACCATATTCACATTGTATTAAGGTATAATAGATGTAGGCAATTTCAATATTTTTCTACTTGTCCATCACCAAATTTTAGGTTTACTTCATCACTAAGAAAATAAATTAAAAGACTATTAATTAATGACACATATTTCATATACATTGGTAATAATTAAAATTATATAAGGAAGCTCGATAGAATATTTATTCACCATATTCAAATTGTATTATGGTAAAATAGATCTAAACAATTTCAATATGTTTCTTCTTCTCCATCACAGAATTTTAGGTTACTTCATCCCCAAGAAACTAAGTTAAAAGACTATTAATTAATGAAACATATTTCATATACATTGTTAACAATTAAAATTATATAACAACTTTCGATAGTATATTTATTCACCGTATTCATATTGTATTATGGTATAATAGATGTAAACAATTTTAATAATTTTCTTCTTCTCCATCACCAAATTTTAGGTAACTAAATCACTAAGAAACTAAGTTAAAAAGACTATTAATTAATAACACATATTTCTTATAAATCGGTAATATTTAAAATTATTTAACGATGCTTTATCGTATACTTATTCACCATATTCACATTGTATTATGGTATAATAGATGTAAACAATTTCAATATTTTTCTACTTGTCCATCACAAAATTTTAGGATACTTCATCACTAAGAAAATAAATTAAAAGACTATTAATTAATGACACATATTTCATATACATTGGTAATAATTAAAATTATATCACGACGCTCGATAGTATATTGATTCACGATATTCACATTATATTAAGGTATAATAGATGTAAACACTTTCAATATTTTTCTTCTTCTGCATCACCAAATTTTAAGTTACTACATCACTAAGAAACTAAGTTAAAAGACTGTTAATTAATGACACATATTTCATATACATTGGTAATAATTAGAATTATAGAACGACGCTTGATAATATATTTATTCACCATATTCACATTGTATTATGGTATAATAGATGTAAACAATTTAAACATTTTTCTACTTCTCCATCACCAAATTTTAGGTTACTTCATCATTAAGAAACTAAATTAAAAGACTATTAATTATTGACACATATTTCTTATACATTGGTAATAATTAAAATTATATAAGGAGGCTCGATGGTATATTTATTCACCATATTCACATTGTATCATGGTATAATAGTTGTAAACAATTTCAATATTTTTCTTCTTCTCCATTACAGAATTTTAAGTTACTTCATTCCCAAGAAACTAAGTTAAAAGACTATTAATTAATGACACATATTACATATACATTGGTAACAATTAAAATTATATAACGAATCTTGATAGTATATTTATTCACCATATTCACATTGTATTATGGTATAATACATGTAAACAATTTCAATATTTTTCTTCTTCTCCATAACCATATTATAGGTAACTACATCACTAATAAACTAAGTTAAAAGACTATTAATTAATGACAGATATTTCATATAAATCGGTAATAATTAAAATTATATAACGACGCTTGATCGTATATTTATTCACCATATTCACATTGTATTAAGGTATAATAGATGTAGGCAATTTCAATATTTTTCTACTTGTCCATCACCAAATTTTAGGTTTACTTCATCACTAAGAAAATAAATTAAAAGACTATTAATTAATGACACATATTTCATATACATTGGTAATAATTAAAATTATATAAGGAAGCTCGATAGAATATTTATTCACCATATTCAAATTGTATTATGGTAAAAGAGATCTAAACAATTTCAATATGTTTCTTCTTCTCCATCACAGAATTTTAGGTTACTTCATCCCCAAGAAACTAAGTTAAAAGACTATTAATTAATGACACATATTTCATATACATTGTTAACAATTAAAATTATATAACAACTTTCGATAGTATATTTATTCACCATATTCATATTGTATTATGGTATAATAGATGTAAACAATTTTAAAAATTTTCTTCTTCTCCATCACCAAATTTTAGGTAACTAAATCATTAAGAAACTAAGTTAAAAAGACTATTAATTAATGACACATATTTCTTATGAATCGGTAATATTTAAAATTATTTAACGATGCTTTATCGTATACTTATTCACCATATTCACATTGTATTATGGTATAATAGATGTAAACAATTTCAATATTTTTCTAGTTGTCCATCACAAAATTTTAGGATACTTCATCACTAAGAAAATAAATTAAAAGACTATTAATTAATGACACATATTTCATATACATTGGTAATAATTAAAATTATATAAGGAAGCTCGATAGCATATTTATTCACCATATCTATATTGTATTATGGCATAATAGATATATACAATTTCAATATTTTTCTTCTTCTGCATCATCAAATTTTAGGTTACTTCACCACTACGAAACTAATTTAAAAGACTATAATTAATGACACATATTTCATATACATTGGTAATAATAAAAATTATATCACGACGCTCGATAGTATATTGATTCACGATATTCACATTATATTAAGGTATAATAGATGTAAACACTTTCAATATTTTTCTTCTTCTGCATCACCAAATTTTAAGTTACTACATCACTAAGAAACTAAGTTAAAAGACTGTTAATTAATGACACATATTTCATATACATTGGTAATAATTAGAATTATATAACGACGCTTGATAATATATTTATTCACCATATTCACATTGTATTATGGTATAATAGATGTAAACAATTTAAATATTTTTCTACTTCTCCATCACCAAATTTTAGGTTACTTCATCATTAAGAAACTAAATTAAAAGACTATTAATTATTGACACATATTTCTTATACATTGGTAATAATTAAAATTATATAAGGAGGCTCGATGGTATATTTATTCACCATATTCACATTGTATCATGGTATAATAGTTGTAAACAATTTCAATATTTTTCTTCTTCTCCATCACAGAATTTTAGGTTACTTCATTCCCAAGAAACTAAGTTAAAAGACTATTAATTAATGACACATATTACATATACATTGGTAACAATTAAAATTATATAACGAATCTCGATAGTATATTTATTCACCATATTCACATTGTATTATGGTATAATACATGTAAACAATTTCAATATTTTTCTTCTTCTCCATAACCATATTATAGGTAACTACATCACTAAGAAACTAAGTTAAAAGACTATTAATTAATGACAGATATTTCATATAAATCGGTAATAATTAAAATTATATAACGACGCTTGATCGTATATTTATTCACCATATTCACATTGTATTAAGGTATAATAGATGTAGGCAATTTCAATATTTTTCTACTTGTCCATCACCAAATTTTAGGTTTACTTCATCACTAAGAAAATAAATTAAAAGACTATTAATTAATGACACATATTTCATATACATTGGTAATAATTAAAATTATATAAGGAAGCTCGATAGAATATTTATTCACCATATTCAAATTGTATTATGGTAAAATAGATCTAAACAATTTCAATATGTTTCTTCTTCTCCATCACAGAATTTTAGGTTACTTCATCCCCAAGAAACTAAGTTAAAAGACTATTAATTAATGAAACATATTTCATATACATTGTTAACAATTAAAATTATATAACAACTTTCGATAGTATATTTATTCACCGTATTCATATTGTATTATGGTATAATAGATGTAAACAATTTTAATAATTTTCTTCTTCTCCATCACCAAATTTTAGGTAACTAAATCACTAAGAAACTAAGTTAAAAAGACTATTAATTAATGACACATATTTCTTATGAATCGGTAATATTTAAAATTATTTAACGATGCTTTATTGTATACTTATTCACCATATTCACATTGTATTATGGTATAATAGATGTAAACAATTTCAATATTTTTCTACTTGTCCATCACAAAATTTTAGGATACTTCATCACTAAGAAAATAAATTAAAAGACTATTAATTAATGACACATATTTCATATACATTGGTAATAATTAAAATTATATAAGGAAGCTCGATAGCATATTTATTCACCATATCTATATTGTATTATGGCATAATAGATATATACAATTTCAATATTTTTCTTCTTCTGCATCATCAAATTTTAGGTTACTTCACCACTACGAAACTAATTTAAAAGACTATAATTAATGACACATATTTCATATACATTGGTAATAATTAAAATTATATCACGACGCTCGATAGTATATTGATTCACGATATTCACATTATATTAAGGTATAATAGATGTAAACACTTTCAATATTTTTCTTCTTCTGCATCACCAAATTTTAAGTTACTACATCACTAACAAACTAAGTTAAAAGACTGTTAATTAATGACACATATTTCATATACATTGGTAATAATTAGAATTATAGAACGACGCTTGATAATATATTTATTCACCATATTCACATTGTATTATGGTATAATAGATGTAAACAATTTAAACATTTTTCTACTTCTCCATCACCAAATTTTAGGTTACTTCATCATTAAGAAACTAAATTAAAAGACTATTAATTATTGACACATATTTCTTATACATTGGTAAAAATTAAAATTATATAAGGAGGCTCGATGGTATATTTATTCACCACATTCACATTGTATCATGGTATAATAGTTGTAAACAATTTCAATATTTTTCTTCTTCTCCATCACAGAATTTTAGGTTACTTCATTCCCAAGAAACTAAGTTAAAAGACTATTAATTAATGACACATATTACATATACATTGGTAACAATTAAAATTATATAACGAATCTCGATAGTATATTTATTCACCATATTCACATTGTATTATGGTATAATAGATGTAAACAATTTTAATATTTTTCTTCTTCTCCATAACCATATTTTAGGTAACTAAATCACTAAGAAACTAAGTTAAAAGACTATTAATTAATGACAGATATTTCATATAAATCGGTAATAATTAAAATTATATAACGACGCTTGATTGTATATTTATTCACCATATTCACATTGTATTAAGGTATAATAGATGTAGGCAATTTCAATATTTTTCTACTTGTCCATCACAAAATTTTAGGTTTACTTCATCACTAAGAAAATAAATTAAAAGACTATTAATTATTGACACGTATTTCATATACATTGGTAATAATTAAAATTATATAAGGAAGCTCGATAGAATATTTATTCACCATATTCAAATTGTATTATGGTAAAATAGATCTAAACAATTTCAATATGTTTCTTCTTCTCCATCACATAATTTTAGGTTACTTCATCCCCAAGAAACTAAGTTAAAAGACTACTAATTAATGACATATATTTCATATACATTGTTAACAATTAAAATTATATAACAACTTTCGATAGTATATTTATTCACCATATTCATATTGTATTATGGTATAATAGATGTAAACAATTTTAATAATTTTCTTCTTCTCCATCACCAAATTTTAGGTAACTAAATCACTAAGAAACTAAGTTAAAAAGACTATTAATTAATGACACATATTTCTTATAAATCGGTAATATTTAAAATTATTTAACGATGCTTTATCGTATACTTATTCACCATATTCACATTGTATTATGGTATAATAGATGTAAACAATTTCAATATTTTTCTACTTGTCCATCACAAAATTTTAGGATACTTCATCACTAAGAAAATAAATTAAAAGACTATTAATTAATGACACATATTTTTTTATACATTGGTAATAATTAAAATTATATCACGATGCTCGATAGTATATTGATTCACGATATTCACATTATATTAAGGTATAATAGATGTAAACACTTTCAATATTTTTCTTCTTCTGCATCACCAAATTTTAAGTTACTACATCACTAAGAAACTAAGTTAAAAGACTGTTAATTAATGACACATATTTCATATACATTGGTAATAATTATAATTATATAACGACGCTTGATAATATATTTATTCACCATATTCACATTGTATTATGGTATAATAGATGTAAACAATTTAAATATTTTTCTACTTCTCCATCACCAAATTTTAGGTTACTTCATCATTAAGAAACTAAATTAAAAGACTATTAATTATTGACACATATTTCTTATACATTGGTAATAATTAAAATTATATAAGGAGGCTCGATGGTATATTTATTCACCATATTCACATTGTATCATGGTATAATAGTTGTAAACAATTTTAATATTTTTCTTCTTCTCCATCACAGAATTTTAGGTTACTTCATTCCCAAGAAACTAAGTTAAAAGACTATTAATTAATGACACATATTACATATACATTGGTAACAATTAAAATTATATAACGAATCTCGATAGTATATTTATTCACCATATTCACATTGTATTATGGTATAATAGATGTAAACAATTTCAATATTTTTCTTCTTCTCCATAACCATATTTTAGGTAACTACATCACTAAGAAACTAAGTTAAAAGACTATTAATTAATGACAGATATTTCATATAAATCGGTAATAATTAAAATTATATAATGACGCTTGATCGTATATTTATTCACCATATTCACATTGTATTAAGGTATAATAGATGTAGGCAATTTCAATATTTTTCTACTTGTCCATCACCAAATTTTAGGTTTACTTCATCACTAAGAAAATAAATTAAAAGACTATTAATTAATGACACATATTTCATATACATTGGTAATAATTAAAATTATATAAGGAAGCTCGATAGTATATTTATTCACCATATTAATATTGTATTATGGCATAATATACATATACATATATATATATATATATATATATATATATATATATATACATATACATATATATATATATATATATATATATATATATATATATATATATATATATATATATATATATATATATATATATATATATATAATTTCAATATTTTTCTTCTTCTGCATCACCAAATTTTAGGTTACTGCATCATAAGAAACTAAGTTAAAAGACTATAATTAATGACACATATTTCATATACATTGGTAATAATAAAAATTATATCACAGTGTTCGATAGTATATTGATTCACCATATTCACATTGTATTATGGTATAATAGATGTAAACACTTTCAATATTTTTCTTTTTCTCCATCTCCAAATTTTAAGTTACTAAATCACTAAGAAACTAAGTTAAAAGACTGTTAATTAATGACACATATTTCATATACATTGGTAATAATCAAAATTATATAAAGACACTTCATAATATATTTATTCATCATATTCAAATTGTATTATGCTATAATAGATGTAAACAATTTCAATATTTTTCTTTTTCTCCATCACCAAATTTTAGGTTACTTCATCATTAAGAAACTAAATTAAAAGACTAATAATTAATGACACATATTTCATATACATTGGTAATAATTAAAATTATATAAAGACGCTTGATAATATATTTATTCATCATATTCAAATTGTTTTATGGTATAATAGATGTAAACAATTTCAATATTTTTCTTTTTCTCCATCACCAAATTTTAGGTTACTTCATCATTAAGAAACTAAATTAAAAGACTAATAATTAATGACACATATTTCATATACATTGGTAATAACTAAAATTATATAAGGAGGCACGATAGTATATTTATTCACCATATTCAAATTGTATTATGGAAAAATAGATGTAAAAAATTTCAATATGTTTCTTCTTCTCCATCACAGAATTTTAGGTTACTTCATCCCCAAGAAACTAAGTTAAAAGACTATTAATTAATGACACATATTTCTTATAAATCGGTAAGATTTAAAATTATATAAAAATACTTTATCGTATACTTATTCACCATATTCACATTGTATTATGGTATAATAGATGCAAACAATTTCAATATTTTTCTACTTCTCCATCACCAAATTTTAGGTTACTTCATCATTAAGAAACTAAATTAAAAGACTATTAATTATTGACACATATTTTTTATACATTGGTAATAATTAAAATTATATAAGGAGGCTCGATGGTATATTTATTCAATATATTCACATTGTATCATGGTATAATAGATTTAAATAATTTCAATATTTTTCTTCTTCTCCATCACAGAATTTTAGGTTACTTCATCCCCAAGAAACTAAGTTAAAAGACTATTAATTAATGACACATATTACATATACATTGGTAACAATTAAAATTATATAACGACTCTCGATAGTATATTTATTCAACATATTCACATTGTATTATGGTATAATAGATGTAAACAATTTCAATATTTTTCTTCTTCTCCATAACCAAATTTTTGGTAACTACATCACTAAGAAACTAAGTTAAAAGACTATTAATTAATGACAGATATTTCATACAAATCGGTAATAATTAAAATTATATAATGACGCTTGATCGTATATTTATTCACCATATTCACATTGTATTAAGGTATAATAGATGTAGGCAATTTCAATATTTTTCTACTTGTCCATCACCAAATTTTAGGTTTACTTCATCACTAAGAAAATAAATTAAAAGACTATTAATTAATGACACATATTTCATATACATTGGTAATAATTAAAATTATATAAGGAAGCTCGATAGTATATTTATTCACCATATTAATATTGTATTATGGCATAATATATATATATATATATATATATATATATATATATATATATATATATATATATATATATATATATATATATATATATATATATATATATATATATATATATATATATATATATATATATATATATATAATTTCAATATTTTTCTTCTTCTGCATCACCAAACTTTAGTTTACTGCATCATAAGAAACTAAGTTAAAAGACTATAATTAATGACACATATTTCATATACATTGGTAATAATATAAATTATAACACGGTGTTCGATAGTATATTGATTCACCAGATCCACATTGTATTATGGTATAATATATGTAAACACTTTCAATATTTTTCTTTTTCTCCATCTCCAAATTTTAAGTTACTACATCACTAAGAAACTAAGTTAAAAGACTGTTAATTAATGACACATATTTCATATACATGGGTAATAATTAAAATTATATAAAGACGCTTGATAATATATTTATTCATTATATTCAAATTGTATTATGGTATAATAGATGTAAACAATTTCAATATTTTTCTTTTTCTCCATCACCAAATTTTAGGTTACTTCATCATTAAGAAACTAAATTAAAAGACTATTAATTAATGACACATACTTTTTTATACATTGGTAATAATTAAAATTATATCACGACGCTCGATAGTATATTGATTCACGATATTCACATTATATTAAGGTATAATAGATGTAAACACTTTCAATATTTTTCTTCTTCTGCATCACAAAATTTTAAGTTTTTAAGTTACTACATCACTAAGAAACTAAGTTAAAAGACTGTTAATTAATGACACATATTTCATATACATTGGTAATAATTATAATTATATAACGACACTTGATAATATATTCATTCACCATATTCACATTTTATTATGGTATAATAGATGTAAACAATTTAAATATTTTTCTACTTCTCCATCACCAAATTTTAGGTTACTTCATCATTAAGAAACTAAATTAAAAGACTATTAATTATTGACACATATTTCTTATACATTGGTAATAATTAAAATTATATAAGGAGGCTCGATTGTATATTTATTCACCATATTCACATTGTATCATGGTATAATAGTTGTAAACAATTTTAATATTTTTCTTCTTCTCCATCACAGAATTTTAAGTTACTTCATTCCCAAGAAACTAAGTTAAAAGACTATTAATTAATGACACATATTACATATACATTGGTAACAATTAAAATTATATAACGAATCTCGATAGTATATTTATTCACCATATTCACATTGTATTATGGTATAATAGATGTAAACAATTTCAATATTTTTCTTCTTCTCCATAACCATATTTTAGGTAACTACATCACTAAGAAACTAAGTTAAAAGACTATTAATTAATGACAGATATTTCATATAAATCGGTAATAATTAAAATTATATAACGACGCTTGATCGTATATTTATTCACCATATTCACATTGTATTAAGGTATAATAGATGTAGGCAATTTCAATATTTTTCTACTTGTCCATCACCAAATTTAGGTTTACTTCATCACTAAGAAAATAAATTAAAAGACTATTAATTATTGACACGTATTTCATATACATTGGTAATAATTAAAATTATATAAGGAAGCTCGATAGAATATTTATTCACCATATTCAAATTGTATTATGGTAAAATAGATCTAAACAATTTCAATATGTTTCTTCTTCTCCATCACATAATTTTAGGTTACTTCATCCCCAAGAAACTAAGTTAAAAGACTACTAATTAATGACATATATTTCATATACATTGTTAACAATTAAAATTATATAACAACTTTCGATAGTATATTTATTCACCATATTCATATTGTATTATGGTATAATAGATGTAAACAATTTTAATAATTTTCTTCTTCTCCATCACCAAATTTTAGGTAACTAAATCACTAAGAAACTAAGTTAAAAAGACTATTAATTAATGACACATATTTCTTATAAATCGGTAATATTTAAAATTATTTAACGATGCTTTATCGTATACTTATTCACCATATTCACATTGTATTATGGTATAATAGATGTAAACAATTTCAATATTTTTCTACTTGTCCATCACCAAATTTTAGGTTACTTCATCATTAAGAAACTAAATTAAAAGACTATTAATTAATGACACATACTTTTTTATACATTGGTAATAATTAAAATTATATCACGACGCTCGATAGTATGATTGATTCACGATATTCACATTATATTAAGGTATAATAGATGTAAACACTTTCAATATTTTTCTTCTTCTGCATCACAAAATTTTAAGTTACTACATCACTAAGAAACTAAGTTAAAAGACTGTTAATTAATGACACATATTTCATATACATTGGTAATAATTATAATTATATAACGACGCTTGATAATATATTCATTCACCATATTCACATTTTATTATGGTATAATAGATGTAAACAATTTAAATATTTTTCTACTTCTCCATCACCAAATTTTAGGTTACTTCATCATTAAGAAACTAAATTAAAAGACTATTAATTATTGACACATATTTCTTATACATTGGTAATAATTAAAATTATATAAGGAGGCTCGATGGTATATTTATTCACCATATTCACATTGTATCATGGTATAATAGTTGTAAACAATTTTAATATTTTTCTTCTTCTCCATCACAGAATTTTAGGTTACTTCATTCCCAAGAAACTAAGTTAAAAGACTATTAATTAATGACACATATTACATATACATTGGTAACAATTAAAATTATATAACGAATCTCGATAGTATATTTATTCACCATATTCACATTGGATTATGGTATAATAGATGTAAACAATTTCAATATTTTTCTTCTTCTCCATAACCATATTTAGGTAACTACATCACTAAGAAACTAAGTTAAAAGACTATTAATTAATGACAGATATTTCATATAAATCGGTAATAATTAAAATTATATAACGACGCTTGATCGTATATTTATTCACCATATTCACATTGTATTAAGGTATAATAGATGTAGGCAATTTCAATATTTTTCTACTTGTCCATCACCAAATTTTAGGTTTACTTCATCACTAAGAAAATAAATTAAAAGACTATTAATTATTGACACGTATTTCATATACATTGGTAATAATTAAAATTATATAAGGAAGCTCGATAGAATATTTATTCACCATATTCAAATTGTATTATGGTAAAATATATCTAAACAATTTCAATATGTTTCTTCTTCTCCATCACATAATTTTAGGTTACTTCATCCCCAAAAAACTAAGTTAAAAGACTACTAATTAATGACATATATTTCATATACATTGTTAACAATTAAAATTATATAACAACTTTCGATAGTATATTTATTCACCATATTCATATTGTATTATGGTATAATAGATGTAAACAATTTTAATAATTTTCTTCTTCTCCATCACCAAATTTTAGGTAACTAAATCACTAAGAAACTAAGTTAAAAAGACTATTAATTAATGACACATATTTCTTATAAATCGGTAATATTTAAAATTATTTAACGATGCTTTATGGTATACTTATTCACCATATTCACATTGTATTATGGTATAATAGATGTAAACAATTTCAATATTTTTCTACTTGTCCATCACAAAATTTTAGGATACTTCATCACTAAGAAAATAAATTAAAAGACTATTAATTAATGACACATATTTTTTTATACATTGGTAATAATTAAAATTATATCACGACGCTCGATAGTATATTGATTCACGATATTCACATTATATTAAGGTATAATAGATGTAAACACTTTCAATATTTTTCTTCTTCTGCATCACCAAATTTTAAGTTACTACATCACTAAGAAACTAAGTTAAAATACTGTTAATTAATGACACATATTTCATATACATTGGTAATAATTATAATTATATAACGACGCTTGATAATATATTTATTCACCATATTCACATTGTATTATGGTATAATAGATGTAAACAATTTAAATATTTTTCTACTTCTCCATCACCAAATTTTAGGTTACTTCATCATTAAGAAACTAAATTAAAAGACTATTAATTATTGACACATATTTCTTATACATTGGTAATAATTAAAATTATATAAGGAGGCTCGATGGTATATTTATTCACCATATTCACATTGTATCATGGTATAATAGTTGTAAACAATTTTAATATTTTTCTTCTTCTCCATCACAGAATTTTAGGTTACTTCATTCCCAAGAAACTAAGTTAAAAGACTATTAATTAATGACACATATTACATATACATTGGTAACAATTAAAATTATATAACGAATCTCGATAGTATATTTATTCACCATATTCACATTGTATTATGGTATAATAGATGTAAACAATTTCAATATTTTTCTTCTTCTCCATAACCATATTTTAGGTAACTACATCACTAAGAAACTAAGTTAAAAGACTATTAATTAATGACAGATATTTCATATAAATCGGTAATAATTAAAATTATATAACGACGCTTGATCGTATATTTATTCACCATATTCACATTGTATTAAGGTATAATAGATGTAGGCAATTTCAATATTTTTCTACTTGTCCATCACCAAATTTTAGGTTTACTTCATCACTAAGAAAATAAATTAAAAGACTATTAATTATTGACACGTATTTCATATACATTGGTAATAATTAAAATTATATAAGGAAGCTCGATAGAATATTTATTCACCATATTCAAATTGTATTATGGTAAAATAGATCTAAACAATTTCAATATGTTTCTTCTTCTCCATCACATAATTTTAGGTTACTTCATCCCCAAGAAACTAAGTTAAAAGACTACTAATTAATGACATATATTTCATATACATTGTTAACAATTAAAATTATATAACAACTTTCGATAGTATATTTATTCACCATATTCATATTGTATTATGGTATAATAGATGTAAACAATTTTAATAATTTTCTTCTTCTCCATCACCAAATTTTAGGTAACTAAATCACTAAGAAACTAAGTTAAAAAGACTATTAATTAATGACACATATTTCTTATAAATCGGTAATATTTAAAATTATTTAACGATGCTTTATCGTATACTTATTCACCATATTCACATTGTATTATGGTATAATAGATGTAAACAATTTCAATATTTTTCTACTTGTCCATCACAAAATTTTAGGATACTTCATCACTAAGAAAATAAATTAAAAGACTATTAATTAATGACACATATTTTTTTATACATTGGTAATTATTAAAATTATATCACGACGCTCGATAGTATATTGATTCACGATATTCACATTATATTAAGGTATAATAGATGTAAACACTTTCAATATTTTTCTTCTTCTGCATCACCAAATTTTAAGTTACTACATCACTAAGAAACTAAGTTAAAAGACTGTTAATTAATGACACATATTTCATATACATTGGTAATAATTATAATTATATAACGACGCCTGATAATATATTTATTCACCATATTCACATTGTATTATGGTATAATAGATGTAAACAATTTAAATATTTTTCTACTTCTCCATCACCAAATTTTAGGTTACTTCATCATTAAGAAACTAAATTAAAAGACTATTAATTATTGACACATATTTTTTATACATTGGTAATAATTAAAATTATATAAGGAGGATCGATGGTATATTTATTCAATATATTCACATTGTATCATGGTATAATAGATGTAAACAATTTCAATATTTTTCTTCTTCTCCATCACAGAATTTTAGGTTACTTCATCCCCAAGAAACTAAGTTAAAAGACTATTAATTAATGACACATATTACATATACATTGGTAACAATTAAAATTATATAACGACTCTCGATAGTATATTATTCAACATATTCACATTGTATTATGGTATAATAGATGTAAACAATTTCAATATTTTTCTTCTTCTCCATAACCAAATTTTTGGTAACTACATCACTAAGAAACTAAGTTAAAAGACTATTAATTAATGACAGATATTTCATATAAATCGGTAATAATTAAAATTATATAATGACGCTTGATCGTATATTTATTCACCATATTCACATTGTATTAAGGTATAATAGATGTAGGCAATTTCAATATTTTTCTACTTGTCCATCACCAAATTTTAGGTTTACTTCATCACTAAGAAAATAAATTAAAAGACTATTAATTAATGACACATATTTCATATACATTGGTAATAATTAAAATTATATAAGGAAGCTCGATAGTATATTTATTCACCATATTAATATTGTATTATGGCATAATATATATATATATATATATATATATATATATATATATATATATATATATATATATATATATATATATATATATATATATATAATGTCAATATTTTTCTTCTTCTGCATCACCAAACTTTAGTTTACTGCATCATAAGAAACTAAGTTAAAAGACTATAATTAATGACACATATTTCATATACATTGGTAATAATAAAAATTATAACACGGTGTTCGATAGTATATTGATTCACCAGATTCACATTGTATTATGGTATAATATATGTAAACACTTTCAATATTTTTCTTTTTCTCCATCTCCAAATTTTAAGTTACTACATCACTAAGAAACTAAGTTAAAAGACTGTTAATTAATGACACATATTTCATATACATGGGTAATAATTAAAATTATATAAAGACGCTTGATAATATATTTATTCATTATATTCAAATTGTATTATGGTATAATAGATGTAAACAATTTCAATATTTTTCTTTTTCTCCATCACCAAATTTTAGGTTACTTCATCATTAAGAAACTAAATTAAAAGACTATTAATTAATGACACATACTTTTTTATACATTGGTAATAATTAAAATTATATCACGACGCTCGATAGTATATTGATTCACGATATTCACATTATATTAAGGTATAATAGATGTAAACACTTTCAATATTTTTCTTCTTCTGCATCACCAAATTTTAAGTTACTACATCACTAAGAAACTAAGTTAAAAGACTGTTAATTAATGACACATATTTCATATACATTGGTAATAATTATAATTATATAACGACGCTTGATAATATATTCATTCACCATATTCACATTTTATTATGGTATAATAGATGTAAACAATTTAAATATTTTTCTACTTCTCCATCACCAAATTTTAGGTTACTTCATCATTAAGAAACTAAATTAAAAGACTATTAATTATTGACACATATTTCTTATACATTGGTAATAATTAAAATTATATAAGGAGGCTCGATGGTATATTTATTCACCATATTCACATTGTATCATGGTATAATAGTTGTAAACAATTTTAATATTTTTCTTCTTCTCCATCACAGAATTTTAGGTGACTTCATTCCCAAGAAACTAAGTTAAAAGACTATTAATTAATGACACATATTACATATACATTGGTAACAATTAAAATTATATAACGAATCTCGATAGTATATTTATTCACCATATTCACATTGTATTATGGTATAATAGATTTAAACAATTTCAATATTTTTCTTCTTCTCCATAACCATATTTTAGGTAACTACATCACTAAGAAACTAAGTTGAAAGACTATTAATTAATGACAGATATTTCATATAAATCGGTAATAATTAAAATTATATAACGACGCTTGATCGTATATTTATTCACCATATTCACATTGTATTAAGGTATAATAGATGTAGGCAATTTCAATATTTTTCTACTTGTCCATCACCAAATTTTAGGTTTACTTCATCACTAAGAAAATAAATTAAAAGACTATTAATTATTGACACGTATTTCATATACATTGGTAATAATTAAAATTATATAAGGAAGCTCGATAGAATATTTATTCACCATATTCAAATTGTATTATGGTAAAATAGATCTAAACAATTTCAATATGTTTCTTCTTCTCCATCACATAATTTTAGGTTACTTCATCCCCAAGAAACTAAGTTAAAAGACTACTAATTAATGACATATATTTCATATACATTGTTAACAATTAAAATTATATAACAACTTTCGATAGTATATTTATTCACCATATTCATATTGTATTATGGTATAATAGATGTAAACAATTTTAATAATTTTTCTTCTTCTCCATCACCAAATTTTAGGTAACTAAATCACTAAGAAACTAAGTTAAAAAGACTATTAATTAATGACACATATTTCTTATAAATCGGTAATATTTAAAATTATTTAACAATGCTTTATCGTATACTTATTCACCATATTCACATTGTATTATGGTATAATAGATGTAAACAATTTCAATATTTTTCTACTTGTCCGTCACAAAATTTTAGGATACTTCATCACTAAGAAAATAAATTAAAAGACTATTAATTAATGACACATATTTTTTTATACATTGGTAATAATTAAAATTATATCACGACGCTCGATAGTATATTGATTCACGATATTCACATTATATTAAGGTATAATAGATGTAAACACTTTCAATATTTTTCTTCTTCTGCATCACCAAATTTTAAGTTACTACATCACTAAGAAACTAAGTTAAAATACTGTTAATTAATGACACATATTTCATATACATTGGTAATAATTATAATTATATAACGACGCTTGATAATATATTTATTCACCATATTCACATTGTATTATGGTATAATAGATGTAAACAATTTAAATATTTTTCTACTTCTCCATCACCAAATTTTAGGTTACTTCATCATTAAGAAACTAAATTAAAAGACTATTAATTATTGACACATATTTCTTATACATTGGTAATAATTAAAATTATATAAGGAGGCTCGATGGTATATTTATTCACCATATTCACATTGTATCATGGTATAATAGTTGTAAACAATTTTAATATTTTTCTTCTTCTCCATCACAGAATTTTAGGTGACTTCATTCCCAAGAAACTAAGTTAAAAGACTATTAATTAATGACACATATTACATATACATTGGTAACAATTAAAATTATATAACGAATCTCGATAGTATATTTATTCACCATATTCACATTGTATTATGGTATAATAGATTTAAACAATTTCAATATTTTTCTTCTTCTCCATAACCATATTTTAGGTAACTACATCACTAAGAAACTAAGTTGAAAGACTATTAATTAATGACAGATATTTCATATAAATCGGTAATAATTAAAATTATATAACGACGCTTGATCGTATATTTATTCACCATATTCACATTGTATTAAGGTATAATAGATGTAGGCAATTTCAATATTTTTCTACTTTTCCATCACCAAATTTTAGGTTTACTTCATCACTAAGAAAATAAATTAAAAGACTATTAATTATTGACACGTATTCATATACATTGGTAATAATTAAAATTATATAAGGAAGCTCGATAGAATATTTATTCACCATATTCAAATTGTATTATGGTAAAATAGATCTAAACAATTTCAATATGTTTCTTCTTCTCCATCACATAATTTTAGGTTACTTCATCCCCAAGAAACTAAGTTAAAAGACTACTAATTAATGACATATATTTCATATACATTGTTAACAATTAAAATTATATAACAACTTTCGATAGTATATTTATTCACCATATTCATATTGTATTATGGTATAATAGATGTAAACAATTTTAATAATTTTCTTCTTCTCCATCACCAAATTTTAGGTAACTAAATCACTAAGAAACTAAGTTAAAAAGACTATTAATTAATGACACATATTTCTTATAAATCGGTAATATTTAAAATTATTTAACGATGCTTTATCGTATACTTATTCACCATATTCACATTGTATTATGGTATAATAGATGTAAACAATTTCAATATTTTTCTACTTGTCCATCACAAAATTTTAGGATACTTCATCACTAAGAAAATAAATTAAAAGACTATTAATTAATGACACATATTTTTTTATACATTGGTAATAATTAAAATTATATCACGACGCTCGATAGTATATTGATTCACGATATTCACATTATATTAAGGTATAATAGATGTAAACACTTTCAATATTTTTCTTCTTCTGCATCACCAAATTTTAAGTTACTACATCACTAAGAAACTAAGTTAAAAGACTGTTAATTAATGACACATATTTCATATACATTGGTAATAATTATAATTATATAACGACGCTTGATAATATATTTATTCACCATATTCACATTGTATTATGGTATAATAGATGTAAACAATTTAAATATTTTTCTACTTCTCCATCACCAAATTTTAGGTTACTTCATCATTAAGAAACTAAATTAAAAGACTATTAATTATTGACACATATTTCTTATACATTGGTAATAATTAAAATTATATAAGGAGGCTCGATGGTATATTTATTCACCATATTCACATTGTATCATGGTATAATAGTTGTAAACAATTTTAATATTTTTCTTCTTCTCCATCACAGAATTTTAGGTGACTTCATTCCCAAGAAACTAAGTTAAAAGACTATTAATTAATGACACATATTACATATACATTGGTAACAATTAAAATTATATAACGAATCTCGATAGTATATTTATTCACCATATTCACATTGTATTATGGTATAATAGATTTAAACAATTTCAATATTTTTCTTCTTCTCCATAACCATATTTTAGGTAACTACATCACTAAGAAACTAAGTTGAAAGACTATTAATTAATGACAGATATTTCATATAAATCGGTAATAATTAAAATTATATAACGACGCTTGATCGTATATTTATTCACCATATTCACATTGTATTAAGGTATAATAGATGTAGGCAATTTCAATATTTTTCTACTTTTCCATCACCAAATTTTAGGTTTACTTCATCACTAAGAAAATAAATTAAAAGACTATTAATTATTGACACGTATTTCATATACATTGGTAATAATTAAAATTATATAAGGAAGCTCGATAGAATATTTATTCACCATATTCAAATTGTATTATGGTAAAATAGATCTAAACAATTTCAATATGTTTCTTCTTCTCCATCACATAATTTTAGGTTACTTCATCCCAAGAAACTAAGTTAAAAGACTACTAATTAATGACATATATTTCATATACATTGTTAACAATTAAAATTATATAACAACTTTCGATAGTATATTTATTCACCATATTCATATTGTATTATGGTATAATAGATGTAAACAATTTTAATAATTTTCTTCTTCTCCATCACCAAATTTTAGGTAACTAAATCACTAAGAAACTAAGTTAAAAAGACTATTAATTAATGACACATATTTCTTATAAATCGGTAATATTTAAAATTATTTAACGATGCTTTATCGTATACTTATTCACCATATTCACATTGTATTATGGTATAATAGATGTAAACAATTTCAATATTTTTCTACTTGTCCATCACAAAATTTTAGGATACTTCATCACTAAGAAAATAAATTAAAAGACTATTAATTAATGACACATATTTTTTTATACATTGGTAATAATTAAAATTATATCATGACGCTCGATAGTATATTGATTCACGATATTCACATTATATTAAGGTATAATAGATGTAAACACTTTCAATATTTTTCTTCTTCTGCATCACCAAATTTTAAGTTACTACATCACTAAGAAACTAAGTTAAAATACTGTTAATTAATGACACATATTTCATATACATTGGTAATAATTATAATTATATAACGACGCTTGATAATATATTTATTCACCATATTCACATTGTATTATGGTATAATAGATGTAAACAATTTAAATATTTTTCTACTTCTCCATCACCAAATTTTAGGTTACTTCATCATTAAGAAACTAAATTAAAAGACTATTAATTATTGACACATATTTCTTATACATTGGTAATAATTAAAATTATATAAGGAGGCTCGATGGTATATTTATTCACCATATTCACATTGTATCATGGTATAATAGTTGTAAACAATTTTAATATTTTTCTTCTTCTCCATCACAGAATTTTAGGTTACTTCATTCCCAAGAAACTAAGTTAAAAGACTATTAATTAATGACACATATTACATATACATTGGTAACAATTAAAATTATATAACGAATCTCGATAGTATATTTATTCACCATATTCACATTGTATTATGGTATAATAGATGTAAACAATTTCAATATTTTTCTTCTTCTCCATAACCATATTTTAGGTAACTACATCACTAAGAAACTAAGTTAAAAGACTATTAATTAATGCCAGATATTTCATATAAATCGGTAATAATTAAAATTATATAACGACGCTTGATCGTATATTTATTCACCATATTCACATTGTATTAAGGTATAATAGATGTAGGCAATTTCAATATTTTTCTACTTTTCCATCACCAAATTTTAGGTTTACTTCATCACTAAGAAAATAAATTAAAAGACTATTAATTATTGACACGTATTTCATATACATTGGTAATAATTAAAATTATATAAGGAAGCTCGATAGAATATTTATTCACCATATTCAAATTGTATTATGGTAAAATAGATCTAAACAATTTCAATATGTTTCTTCTTCTCCATCACATAATTTTAGGTTACTTCATCCCCAAGAAACTAAGTTAAAAGACTACTAATTAATGACATATATTTCATATACATTGTTAACAATTAAAATTATATAACAACTTTCGATAGTATATTTATTCACCATATTCATATTGTATTATGGTATAATAGATGTAAACAATTTTAATAATTTTCTTCTTCTCCATCACCAAATTTTAGGTAACTAAATCACTAAGAAACTAAGTTAAAAAGACTATTAATTAATGACACATATTTCTTATAAATCGGTAATATTTAAAATTATTTAACGATGCTTTATCGTATACTTATTCACCATATTCACATTGTATTATGGTATAATAGATGTAAACAATT
>CATIWC010003551.1:0-42691 GCA_948472305.1 Vicia faba | reverse complement strand
TACAGAGTTATGATTACTTCAAATTTTCATCCATATTTTCTTCAGATTAATGTTTAAGTCATAATTTCTAAAGATTTATATTCTCTTCAAATTTCATCAGGTTTTCATTTGAATTCATCACAAGTTCTTCTGATTTGTGTTCACTTCCAATTCCATTAGATTTTCTTCATATTTAATATGATTTCCTATAGAATTTTATGTTTACATCAAGTTTCATCAGATTTTTTTACTTCATTCGATTTTCTTCAGATTTATATAGACCTCAAATTTTATGAGTTTTTCATCAGATTTTTGTTCACTTCAAATTTCGTCAGACTTTCTTTCGATTTAATCAGATTTTCAGATTTATGTTCCATTCAATTTCATCAGATTTCAACAAATTTTCTTTTGATTTTCTTCACATTTTATGTTCACTTCATAATTCATCAAATTTCATCATGTTTTTTTTAGACTTATGTATTTACTTCAAGCTACATATGATTTTCTTCAGACTTAGGTTTATAACAAAATTCAACAAATTTACTTAAGTTTTTCATCACTTGTCATCATATTTTTCTGTGGATTATGTTCACTTCAAATTTCGTCAGTTTTTTATTTCATCACATTTTCTTCAAATATATTCTCACTTAAAATTTCATCAGATTTTCATCAGACTTAGGATAACTTAAGATTTCATCGTATTTTCTTCAGATTTATGTTTAAGTCATATTTTCTAAAGATTTATATTCTCTTCGAATTTCATCATATTTTCAACATAATTCATCACAATTTCTTCTGATTTATGTTCACTTCCAATTTCATTAGATTTTCTTCAAATTTCATCTGATTTCCTACATATTTATGTTTACATCAAGTTTCATTAGTTTTTTTTTTTAATTTCATCCGATTTTCTTAAGATTTATATAGACCTCAAATATCATGAGTTTTTCATCATATTTTTTTCACTAAAAATTTCGTCAAACTTTCTTTAGATTTAATCTGGTTTTTAGATTTAAGTTCCATTCAATTTCATCAGATTTCATCATGTTTTCTTTTGATTTTCTTCACATTTATATTTACCTCATAATTCGTCAAATTTCATCATATTTTTTTAGACTACTGTATTTACTTCAAGCTTCACAAGATTTTCTTCAGATTTTGGTTTATAACAAAATTCCACAAATTTACTTATGATTTCATCATTTTTCATCAAATTTTCTACACATTTATGTTCACTTCAAATTTCATCAATTTTTTTTATTTCCTAAGATTTTATTCAAATTTTATCTAACTTTAAATTGCATCAGTTTTTTTATTTCTTCAAATTTATTGTCACTTAAAATTTCATCAGATTTTCTACAGAGTTATGATTACTTCAAATTTCATCATATTTTCTTCAGATTAATGTTTAAGTCATAATTTCTAAAGATTTATATTCTATTCAAATTTCATCAGGTTTTCATTTGAATTCATCACAAGTTCTTCTGATTTGTGTTCACTTCCAATTCCATTAGATTTTCTTCATATTTAATATGATTTCCTATAGAATTTTATGTTTACATCAAGTTTCATCAGATTTTTTTACTTCATTCGATTTTCTTCAGATTTATATAGACCTCAAATTTTATGAGTTTTTCATCAGATTTTTGTTCACTTCAAATTTCGTCAGACTTTCTTTCGATTTAATCAGATTTTCAGATTTATGTTCCATTCAATTTCATCAGATTTCAACAAATTTTCTTTTGATTTTCTTCACATTTTATGTTCACTTCATAATTCATCAAATTTCATCATGTTTTTTTAGACTTATGTATTTACTTCAAGCTACATATGATTTTCTTCAGACTTAGGTTTATAACAAAATTCAACAAATTTACTTAAGTTTTCATCATTTGTCATCATATTTTCTGTGGATTATGTTCACTTCAAATTTCGTCAGTTTTTTATTTCATCACATTTTCTTCAAATATATTCTCACTTAAAATTTCATCAGATTTTCATCAGACTTAGGATTACTTAAGATTTCATCGTATTTTCTTCAGATTTATGTTTAAGTCATATTTTCTAAAGATTTATATTCTCTTCGAATTTCATCAGATTTTCAACATAATTCATCACAGTTTCTTCTGATTTATGTTCACTTCGAATTTCATTAGATTTTCTTCAAATTTCATCTGATTTCCTACATATGTATATTTACATCAAGTTTCATTAGTTTTTTTTTTAATTTCACCGATTTTCTTAAGATTTATATAGACCCTCAAATCTCATGAGTTTTTCATCAGATTTTTTTCACTAAAAATTTCGTCAGACTTTCTTTAGATTTAATCTGGTTTTTAGATTTAAGTTCCATTCAATTTCATCAGATTTCATCAAGTTTTCTTTTGATTTTCTTCACATTTATATTTACCTCATAATTCATCAAATTTTCATCATATTTTTTTAGACTACTGTATTTACTTCAAGCTTCACAAGATTTTCTTCAGATTTTGGTTTATAACAAAATTCCACAAATTTACTTATGATTTCATCATTTTTCATCAAATTTTCTACACATTTATGTTCACTTCAAATTTCATCAATTTTTTTTATTTCCTAAGATTTTATCAAATTTATTCTAACTTTAAATTGCATCAGTTTTTTTATTTCTTCAAATTTATTGTCACTTAAAATTTCATCAGATTTTCTACAGAGTTATGATTACTTCAAATTTCATCATATTTTCTTTAGATTAATGTTTAAGTCATAATTTCTAAAGATTTATATTCTCTTCGAATTTCATCAGGTTTTCATCTGAATTCATCACAAGTTCTTCTGATTTGTGTTCACTTCCAATTCCATTAGATTTTTCTTCATATTTAATATGATTTCCTATAGAATTTTATGTTTACATCAAGTTTCATCAGATTTTTTTACTTCATTCGATTTTCTACAGATTTATATAGACTTCAAATTTTATGAGTTTTTCATCAGATTTTTGTTCACTTAAAATTTCGTCAGACTTTCTTTCGATTTAATCAGATTTTTCAGATTTATGTTCCATTCAATTTCATCAGATTTCAACAAATTTGCTTTTGATTTTCTTCACATTTTATGTTCACTTCATAATTCATTAAATTTCATCATGTTTTTTTAGACCTATGTATTTACTTCAAGCTTCATATGATTTTTCTTCAGATTTATCTTTATAACAAATTTCAACAAATTTACTTAAGTTTTCATCATTTGTCATCATATTTTCTGTGGATTATGTTCACTTCAAATTTCATCAGTTTTTTATTTCATCACATTTTCTTCAAATTTATTCTCACTTAAAATTTCATCAGATTTTCATCATACTTATGATTACTTAAGATTTCATCGTATTTTCTTCAGATTTATGTTAAGTCATATTTTCTAAAGATTTATATTCTCTTCGAAATTTCATCAGATTTTCAACATAATTCCATCACAGTTTCTTCTGATTTATGTTCACTTCCAATTTCATTAGATTTTCTTCAAATTTCATCTGATTTCCTACATATTTATATTTACATCAAGTTTCATTAGTTTTTTTTTTAATTTCATTCGATTTTCTTAAGAATTATATAGACCCTCAAATCTCATGAGTTTTTCATCAGATTTTTTTTCACTAAAAATTTCCTCAGACTTTCTTTAGATTTAATCTGGTTTTTAGATTTAAGTTCCATTCAATTTCATCATATTTCATCAAGTTTTCTTTTGATTTTCTTCACATTTATATTTACCTCATAATTCGTCAAATTTCATCATATTTTTTTAGACTACTGTATTACTTCAAGCTTCACAAGATTTTCTTTAGATTTTGGTTTATATCAAAATTCGACAAATTTACTTATGATTTCATCATTTTTCATCAAATTTTCTACACATTTATGTTCACTTCAAATTTCATCAATTTTTTTTATTTCCTAAGATTTTATTCAAATTTATTCTAACTTTAAATTTCATCAGTTTTTTTATTTCTTCAAATTTATTGTCACTTAAAATTTCATCAGATTTTCTACAGAGTTATGATTACTTCAAATTTCACAATATTTTCTTCAGATTAATGTTTAAGTCTAATTTCTAAAGATTTATATTCTCTTCGAATTTCATCAGGTTTTCATCTGAATTCATCACAAGTTCTTCTGATTTGTGTTCACTTTCCAATTCCATTAGATTTTCTTCATATTTAATATGATTTCCTATAGAATTTTATGTTTACATCAAGTTTCATCAGATTTTTTTACTTCATTCGATTTTCTTCAGATTTATATAGACCTCAAATTTTATGAGTTTTTCATCAGATTTTTGTTCACTTCAAATTTCGTCAGACTTTCTTTCGATTTAATCAGATTTTCAGATTTATGTTCCATTAAATTTCATCAGATTTCAACAAATTTTCTTTTGATTTTCTTCACATTTTATGTTCACTTCATAATTCATCAAATTTCATCATGTTTTTTTTAGACTTATGTATTTACTTCAAGCTACATATGATTTTCTTCAGATTTAGGTTTATAACAAAATTCAACAAATTTACTTAAGTTTTCATCATTTGTCATTATATTTTCTGTGGATTATGTTCACTTCAAATTTCGTCAGTTTTTTATTTCATCACATTTTTCTTCAAATTTATTCTCACTTAAAATTTCATCAGATTTTCATCAGACTTATGATTACTTAAGATTTCATCTTGTTTTCTTCAGATTTATGTTTAAGTCATATTTTCTAAAGATTTATATTCTCTTCGAATTTCATCATATTTTCAACATAATTCATCACAGTTTCTTCTGATTATGTTCACTTCCAATTTCATTATATTTTCTTCAAATTTCATCTGATTTCCTACATATTTATGTTTACATCAAGTTTCATTAGTTTTTTTTTTAATTTCATCCCATTTTCTTAAGATTTATATAGACCCTCAAATCTCATGAGTTTTTCATCAGATGTTTTTTTTCACTAAAAATTTCGTCAGACTTTCTTTAGATTTAATCTGGTTTTTAGATTTAAGTTCCATTCAATTTCATCAGATTTCATCAAGTTTTCTTTTGATTCTCTTCACATTTATATTTACCTCATAATTCGTCAAATTTCATCATATTTTTTTAGACTACTGTATTTACTACAAGCTTCACAAGATTTTCTCCAGATTTTGGTTTATAACAAAATTCCCACAAATTTACTTATGATTTTATCATTTTTCATCAAATTTTCTACACATTTATGTTCACTTCAAATTTCATCAATTTTTTTTATTTCCTAAGATTTTATTCAAATTTATTCTAACTTTAAATTGCATCAGTTTTTTTATTTCTTCAAATTTATTGTCACTTAAAATTTCATCAGATTTTCTACAGAGTTATGATTACTTCAAATTTCATCATATTTTCTTCAGCTTAATGTTAAGTCATAATTTCTAAAGATTTATATTCTCTTCAAATTTCATCAGGTTTTCATCTGAATTCATCACAAGTTCTTCGGATTTATGTTCACTTCCAATTTTATTAGATTTTCTTCATATTTAATATGATTTCCTATAGAATTTTATGTTTACATCAAGTTTCATCAGATTTTTTTACTTTATTCGATTTTTCTACAGATTTATATAGACTTCAAATTTTATGAGTTTTTCATCAGATTTTTGTTCACTTCAAATTTCGTCAGACTTTCTTTCGATTTAATCAGATTTTCAGATATATGTTCCATTCAATTTCATCAGATTTCAACAAATTTGCTTTTGATTTTCTTCACATTTTATGTTCACTTCATAATTCATCAAATTTCATAATGTTTTTTTAGACCTATGTATTTACTTCAAGCTTCATATGATTTTCTTCAGATTTAGGTTTATAACAAAATTCAACAAATTTACTTAAGTTTTCATCATTTGTCATCATATTTTCTGTGGATTATGTTCACTTCAAATTTCATCAGTTTTTTATTTCATCACATTTTCTTCAAATATATTCTCACTTAAAATTACATCAGATTTTCATCAGACTTATGATTACTTAAGATTTCATCGTATTTTCTTCAGATTTATGTTTAAGTCATATTTTCTAAAGATTTATATTCTCTTCGAATTTCATCAGATTTTCAACATAATTCATCACAGTTTCTTCTGATTTATGTTCACTTCCAATTTCATTAGATTTTCTTCAAATTTCATCTGATTTCCTACATATTTATGTTTACATCAAGTTTCATTAGTTATTTTTTTAATTTCATCCGATTTTCTTAAGATTTATATAGACCTCAAATCTCATGAGTTTTTCATCAGATTTTTTTTCACTAAAAATTTCGTCAGACTTTCTTTAGATTTAATCTGGTTTTTAGATTTAAGTTCCATTCAATTTCATCAGATTTCATCAAGTTTTCTTTTGATTTTCTTCACATTTATATTTACCTCATAATTCGTCAAATTTCATCATATTTTTTAGACTACTGTATTTACTTCAAGCTTCACAAGATTTTCTTCAGATTTTGGTTTATAACAAAATTCCACAAATTTACTTATGATTTCATTATTTTTCATCAAATTTTCTACACATTTATGTTCACTTCAAATTTCATCAATTTTTTTTATTTCCTAAGATTTTATTCAAATTTTATCTAACTTTAAATTGCATCAGTTTTTTTATTTCGACAAATTTTATTGTCACTTAAAATTTCATCAGATTTTCTACAGAGTTATGATTACTTCAAATTTCATCATATTTTCTTCAGATTAATGTTTAAGTCATAATTTCTAAAGATTTATATTCTCTTCAAATTTCATCAGGTTTTCATTTGAATTCATCACAAGTTCTTCTGATTTGTGTTCACTTCCAATTCCATTAGATTTTCTTCATATTTAATATGATTTCCTATAGAATTTTATGTTTACATCAAGTTTCATCAGATTTTTTTACTTCATTCGATTTTCTTCAGATTTATATAGACCTCAAATTTTATGAGTTTTTCATCAGATTTTTGATCACTTCAAATTTCGTCAGACTTTCTTTCGATTTAATCAGATTTTCAGATTTATGTTCCATTCAATTTCATCAGATTTCAACAAATTTTCTTTTGATTTTCTTCACATTTTATGTTCACTTCATAATTCATCAAATTTCATCATGTTTTTTTAGACTTATGTATTTACTTCAAGCTACATATGATTTTCTTCAGACTTAGGTTTATAACAAAATTCAACAAATTTACTTAGTTTTCATCATTTGTCATCATATTTTCTGTGGATTATGTTCACTTCAAATTTCGTCAGTTTTTTATTTCATCACATTTTCTTCAAATATATTCTCACTTAAAATTTCATCAGATTTTTATCAGACTTAGGATTACTTAAGATTTCATCGTATTTTCTTCAGATTTATGTTTAAGTCATATTTTCTAAAGATTTATATTCTCTTGGAATTTCATCATATTTTCAACATAATTCATCACAGTTTCTTCTGATTTATGTTCACTTCCAATTCATTAGATTTTCTTCAAATTTCATCTGATTTCCTACATATTTATGTTTACATCAAGGTTTCATTAGTTTTTTTTTTAATTTCATCCGATTTTCTTAAGATTTATATAGACCTCAAATATCATGAGTTTTTCATCAGATTTTTTTTCACTAAAAATTTCGTCAAACTTTCTTTAGATTTAATCTGGTTTTTAGATTTAAGTTCCATTCAATTTCATCAGATTTCATCATGTTTTCTTTTGATTTTCTTCACATTTATATTTACCTCATAATTCGTCAAATTTCATCATATTTTTTTAGACTACTGTATTTACTTCAAGCTTCACAAGATTTTCTTCAGATTTTGGTTTATAACAAAATTCCACAAATTTACTTATGATTTCATCATTTTTCATCAAATTTTCTACACATTTATGTTCACTTCAAATTTCATCAATTTTTTTATTTCCTAAGATTTTATTCAAATTTTATCTAACTTTAAATTGCATCAGTTTTTTTATTTCTTCAAATTTATTGTCACTTAAAATTTCATCAGATTTTCTACAGAGTTATGATTACTTCAAATTTCATCATATTTTCTTCAGATTAATGTTTAAGTCATAATTTCTAAAGATTTATATTCTCTTCAAATTTCATCAGGTTTTCATTTGAATTCATCACAAGTTCTCTTGATTTGTGTTCACTTCCAATTCCATTAGATTTTCTTCATATTTAATATGATTTCCTATAGAATTTTATGTTTACATCAAGTTTCATCAGATTTTTTTACTTCATTCGATTTTCTTCAGATTTATATAGACCTCAAATTTTATGAGTTTTTCATCAGATTTTTGATCACTTCAAATTTCGTCAGACTTTCTTTCGATTTAATCAGATTTTCAGATTTATGTTCCTTTCAATTTCATCAGATTTCAACAAATTTTCTTTTGATTTTCTTCACATTTTATGTTCACTTCATAATTCATCAAATTTCATCATGTTTTTTTAGACTTATGTATTTACTTCAAGCTACATATGATTTTCTTCAGACTTAGGTTTATAACAAAATTCAACAAATTTACTTAAGTTTTCATCATTTGTCATCATATTTTCTGTGGATTATGTTCACTTCAAATTTCGTCAGTTTTTTATTTCATCACATTTTCTTCAAATATATTCTCACTTAAAATTTCATCAGATTTTTATCAGACTTAGGATTACTTAAGATTTCATCGTATTTTCTTCAGATTTATGTTTAAGTCATATTTTCTAAAGATTTATATTCTCTTGGAATTTCATCATATTTTCAACATAATTCATCACAGTTTCTTCTGATTTATGTTCACTTCCAATTTCATTAGATTTTCTTCAAATTTCATCTGATTTCCTACATATTTATGTTTACATCAAGTTTCATTAGTTTTTTTTTTAATTTCATCCGATTTTCTTAAGATTTATATAGACCTCAAATATCATGAGTTTTTCATCAGATTTTTTTTCACTAAAAATTTCGTCAAACTTTCTTTAGATTTAATCTGGTTTTTAGATTTAAGTTCCATTCAATTTCATCAGATTTCATCATGTTTTCTTTTGATTTTCTTCACATTTATATTTACCTCATAATTCGTCAAATTTCATCATATTTTTTTAGACTACTGTATTTACTTCAAGCTTCACAAGATTTTCTTCAGATTTTGGTTTATAACAAAATTCCACAAATTTACTTATGATTTCATCATTTTTCATCAAATTTTCTACACATTTATGTTCACTTCAAATTTCATCAATTTTTTTTATTTCCTAAGATTTTATTCAAATTTATTCTAACTTTAAATTGCATCAGTTTTTTTATTTCTTCAAATTTATTGTCACTTAAAATTTCATCAGATTTTCTACAGAGTTATGATTACTTCAAATTTCATCATATTTTCTTCAGGTTAATGTTTAAGTCATAATTTCTAAAGATTTATATTCTCTTCAAATTTCATCAGGTTTTCATCTGAATTCATCACAAGTTCTTCGGATTTATGTTCACTTCCAATTTTATTAGATTTTCTTCATATTTAATATGATTTCCTATAGAATTTTATGTTTACATCACGTTTCATCAGATTTTTTTACTTCATTCGGTTTTCTTCAGATTTATATAGACCTCAAATTTTATGAGTTTTTCATCAGATTTTTGTTCACTTCAAATTTCGTCAGACTTTCTTTCGATTTAATCAGATTTTCAGATTTATGTTCCATTCAATTTCATCAGATTTCAACAAATTTTCTTTTGATTTTCTTCACATTTTATGTTCACTTCATAATTCATCAAATTTCATCATGTTTTTTTAGACTTATGTATTTACTTCAAGCTTCATATGATTTTCTTCAGATTTAGGTTTATAACAAAATTCAACAAATTTACTTAAGTTTTCATCATTTGTCATCATATTTTCTGTGGATTATGTTCACTTCAAATTTCATCAGTTTTTTATTTCATCAGATTTTCTTCAAATTTATTCTCACTTAAAATTTCATCAGATTTTCATCAGACTTATGATTACTTAAGATTTCATCGTGTTTTCTTCAGATTTATGTTTAAGTCATATTTTCTAAAGATTTATATTCTCTTCGAATTTCATCATATTTTCAACATAATTCATCACAGTTTCTTCTGATTTATGTTCACTTCCAATTTCATTAGATTTTCTTCAAATTTCATCTGATTTCCTACATATTTATGTTTACATCAAGTATCATTAGTTTTTTTTTTAATTTCATCCGATTTTCTTAAGATTTATATAGACCTCAAATATCATGAGTTTTTCATCAGATTTTTTTTCACTAAAAATTTCGTCAAACTTTCTTTAGATTTAATCTGGTTTTTAGATTTAAGTTCCATTCAATTTCATCAGATTTCATCATGTTTTCTTTTGATTTTCTTCACATTTATATTTACCTCATAATTCGTCAAATTTCATCATATTTTTTTAGACTACTGTATTTACTTCAAGCTTCACAAGATTTTCTTCAGATTTTGGTTTATAACAAAATTCCACAAATTTACTTATGATTTCATCATTTTTCATCAAATTTTCTACACATTTATGTTCACTTCAAATTTCATCAATTTTTTTTATTTCCTAAGATTTTATTCAAATTTTATCTAACTTTAAATTGCATCAGTTTTTTTATTTCTTCAAATTTATTGTCACTTAAAATTTCATCAGATTTTCTACAGAGATATGATTACTTCAAATTTCATCATATTTTCTTCAGATTAATGTTTAAGTCATAATTTCTAAAGATTTATATTCTCTTCAAATTTCATCAGGTTTTCATTTGAATTCATCACAAGTTCTTCTGATTTGTGTTCACTTCCAATTCCATTAGATTTTCTTCATATTTAATATGATTTCCTATAGAATTTTATGTTTACATCAAGTTTCATCAGATTTTTTTACTTCATACGATTATCTTCAGATTTATATAGACCTCAAATTTTATGAGTTTTTCATCAGATTTTTGTTCACTTCAAATTTCGTCAGACTTTCTTTCGATTTAATCAGATTTTCAGATTTATGTTCCATTCAATTTCATCAGATTTCAACAAATTTTCTTTTGATTTTCTTCACATTTTATGTTCACTTCATAATTCATCAAATTTCATCATGTTTTTTTAGACTTATGTATTTACTTCAAGCTACATATGATTTTCTTCAGACTTAGGTTTATAACAAAATTCAACAAATTTACTTAAGTTTTCATCACTTGTCATCATATTTTCTGTGGATTATGTTCACTTCAAATTTCGTCAGTTTTTTATTTCATCACATTTTCTTCAAATATATTCTCACTTAAAATTTCATCAGATTTTCATCAGACTTAGGATAACTTAAGATTTCATCGTATTTTCTTCAGATTTATGTTTAAGTCATATTTTCTAAAGATTTATATTCTCTTCGAATTTCATCATATTTTCAACATAATTCATCACAGTTTCTTCTGATTTATGTTCACTTCCAATTTCATTAGATTTTCTTCAAATTTCATCTGATTTCCTACATATTTATGTTTACATCAAGTTTCATTAGTTTTTTTTTTTAATTTCATCCGATTTTCTTAAGATTTATATAGACCTCAAATATCATGAGTTTTTCATCAGATTTTTTTCACTAAAAATTTCGTCAAACTTTCTTTAGATTTAATCTGGTTTTTAGATTTAAGTTCCATTCAATTTCATCAGATTTCATCATGTTTTCTTTTGATTTTCTTCACATTTATATTTACCTCATAATTCGTCAAATTTCATCATATTTTTTTAGACTACTGTATTTACTTCAAGCTTCACAAGATTTTCTTCAGATTTTGGTTTATAACAAAATTCCACAAATTTACTTATGATTTCATCATTTTTCATCAAATTTTCTACACATTTATGTTCACTTCAAATTTCATCAATTTTTTTTATTTCCTAAGATTTTATTCAAATTTATTCTAACTTTAAATTGCATCAGTTTTTTTATTTCTTCAAATTCATTGTCACTTAAAATTTCATCAGATTTTCTACAGAGTTATGATTACTTCAAATTTCATCATATTTTCTTCAGATTAATGTTTAAGTCATAATTTCTAAAGATTTATATTCTCTTCAAATTTCATCAGGTTTTCATCTGAATTCATCACAAGTTCTTCTGATTTATGTTCACTTCCAATTTTATTAGATTTTCTTCATATTTAATATGATTTCCTATAGAATTTTATGTTTACATCAAGTTTCATCAGATTTTTTTACTTCATTCGATTTTCTTCAGATTTATATAGACCTCAAATTTTATTAGTTTTTCATCATATTTTTGTTCACATCAAATTTCGTCAGACTTTCTTTCGATTTAATCAGATTTTCAGATTTATGTTCAATTCAATTTCATCAAATTTCAACAAATTTTCTTTTGATTTTCTTCACATTTTATGTTCACTTCATAATTCATCAAATTTCATCATGTTTTTTTAGACTTATGTATTTACTTCAAGCTTCATATGATTTTCTTCAGATTTAGGTTTATAACAAAATTCAACAAATTTACTTAAGTTTTCATCATTTGTCATCATATTTTCTGTGGATTATGTTCACTTCAAATTTCATCAGTTTTTTATTTCATCAGATTTTCTTCAAATTTATTCTCACTTAAATTTTCATCAGACTTATGATTACTTAAGATTTCATCGTGTTTTCTTCAGATTTATGTTTCAGTCATATTTTCTAAAGATTTATTTTCTCTTCGAATTTCATCATATTTTCAACATAATTCATCACAGTTTCTTCTGATTTATGTTCACTTCTGATTTCATTAGATTTTCTTCAAATTTCATCTGATTTCCTACATATTTATGTTTACATCAAGTTTCATTTGTTTTTTTTTAATTTCATCCAATTTTCTTAAGATTTATATAGACCTCAAATCTCATGAGTTTTTCATCAGATTTTTTTTCACTAAAAATTTCGTCAGACTTTCTTTAGATTTAATCTGGTTTTTAGATTTAAGTTCCATTCAATTTCATCAGATTTCATCAAGTTTTCTTTTGATTTTCTTCACATTTATATTTACCTCATAATTTGTCAAATTTCATCATATTTTTTTAGACTACTGTATTTACTTCCAGCTTCACAAGATTTTCTTTAGATTTTGGTTTATATCAAAATTCGACAAATTTACTTATGATTTCATCATTTTTCATCAAATTTTCTACACATTTATGTTCACTTCAAATTTCATCAATTTTTTTTATTTCCTAAGATTTTATTCAAATTTATTCTAACTTTAAATTGCATAAGTTTTTTTATTTCTTCAAATTTATGTCACTTAAAATTTCATCAGATTTTCTATAGAGTTATGATTACTTCAAATTTCATCATATTTTCTTCAGATTAATGTTTAAGTCATAATTTCTAAAGATTTATATTCTCTTCAAATTTCATCAGGTTTTCATCTGAATTCATCACAAGTTCTTCTGATTTATGTTCACTTCCAATTTTATTAGATTTTCTTCATATTTAATATGATTTCCTATAGAATTTTATGTTTACATCAAGTTTCATCAGATTTTTTTACTTCATTCGATTTTCTTCAGATTTATATAGACCTCAAATTTTATTAGTTTTTCATCATATCTTTGTTCACTTCAAATTTCGTCGACTTTCTTTCGATTTAATCAGATTTTCAGATTTATGTTCCATTCAATTTCATCATATTTCAACAAATTTTCTTTTGATTTTCTTCACATTTTATGTTCACTTCATAATTCATCAAATTTAATCATGTTTTTTTAGACTTATGTATTTACTTCAAGCTGCATATGATTTTCTTCAGATTTAGGTTTATAACAAAATTCAACAAATTTACTTAAGTTTTCATCATTTGTCATCATATTTTCTATGGATTATGTTCACTTTAAATTTCATTAGTTTTTTATTTCATCAGATTTTCTTCAAATTTATTCTCACTTAAAATTTCATCAGATTTTCATCAGACTTATGATTACTTAAGATTTCATCGTATTTTCTTCAGATTTATGTTTAAGTCATATTTTCTAAAGATTTATATTCTCTTCGAATCACAGTTTCTTCTGATTTATGTTCACTTCCAATTTCATTAGATTTTCTTCAAATTTCATCTGATTTCCTACATATTTATGTTTACATCAAGTTTCATTAGTTTTTTGTTTTAATTTCATCGGATTTTCTTAAGATTTATATTGACCTCAAATCTCATGAGTTTTTCATCAGATTTTTTTTCACTAAAAATTTCGTCAGACTTTCTTTAGATTTAATCTGGTTTTTAGATTTAAGTTCCATTCAATTTCATCAGATTTCATTAAGTTTTCTTTTGATTTTCTTCGCATTTATATTTACCTCATAATTCATCAAATTTCATCATTTTTTTTAGACTACTGTATTTACTTCAAGCTTCACAAGATTTTCTTCAGATTTTGGTTTATAACAAAATTCCACAAATTTACTTATGATTTCATCTTTTTTCATCAAATTTTCTACACATTTATGTTCACTTCAAATTTCATCAATTTTTTTTTATTTCCTAAGATTTTATTCAAATTTATTCTAACTTTAAATTGCATCAGTTTTTTTATTTCTTCAAATTTATTGTCACTTAAAATTTCATCAGATTTTCTATAGAGTTATGATTACTTCAAATTTCATCATATTTTCTACAGATTAATGTTTAAGTCATAATTTCTAAAGATTTATATTCTCTTCAAATTTCATCAGGTTTTCATCTGAATTCATCACAAGTTCTTCTGATTTATGTTCACTTCCAATTTTATTAGATTTTCTTCATATTTAATATGATTTCCTATATAATTTTATGTTTACATCAAGTTTCATCAGATTTTTTTTACTTCATTCGATTTTCTTCAGATTTATATAGACCTCAAATTTTATTAGTTTTTCATCATATCTTTGTTCACTTCAAATTTCGTCGACTTTCTTTCGATTTAATCAGATTTTCAGATTTATGTTCCATTCAATTTCATCATATTTCAACAAATTTTCTTTTGATTTTCTTCACATTTTATGTTCACTTCATAATTCATCAAATTTAATCATGTTTTTTTAGACTTATGTATTTACTTCAAGCTGCATATGATTTTCTTCAGATTTAGGTTTATAACAAAATTCAACAAATTTACTTAAGTTTTCATCAATTGTCATCATATTTTCTATGGATTATGTTCACTTTAAATTTCATTAGTTTTTTATTTCATCAGATTTTCTTCAAATTTATTCTCACTTAAAATTTCATCAGATTTTCATCAGACTTATGATTACTTAAGATTTCATCGTATTTTCTTCAGATTTATGTTTAAGTCATATTTTCTAAAGATTTATATTCTCTTCGAATCACAGTTTCTTCTGATTTATGTTCACTTCCAATTTCATTAGATTTTCTTCAAATTTCATCTGATTTCCTACATATTTATGTTTACATCAAGTTTCATTAGTTTTTTGTTTTAATTTCATCGGATTTTCTTAAGATTTATATTGACCTCAAATCTCATGAGTTTTTCATCAGATTTTTTTTCACTAAAAATTTCGTCAGACTTTCTTTAGATTTAATCTGGTTTTTAGATTTAAGTTCTATTCAATTTCATCAGATTTCATTAAGTTTTCTTTTGATTTTCTTCGCATTTATATTTACCTCATAATTCATCAAATTTCATCATTTTTTTTAGACTACTGTATTTACTTCAAGCTTCACAAGATTTTCTTCAGATTTTGGTTTATAACAAAATTCCACAAATTTACTTATGATTTCATCTTTTTTCATCAAATTTTCTACACATTTATGTTCACTTCAAATTTCATCAATTTTTTTTTATTTCCTAAGATTTTATTCAAATTTATTCTAACTTTAAATTGCATCAGTTTTTTTATTTCTTCAAATTTATTGTCACTTAAAATTTCATCAGATTTTCTATAGAGTTATGATTACTTCAAATTTCATCATATTTTCTACAGATTAATGTTTAAGTCATAATTTCTAAAGATTTATATTCTCTTCAAATTTCATCAGGTTTTCATCTGAATTCATCACAAGTTCTTCTGATTTATGTTCACTTCCAATTTTATTAGATTTTCTTCATATTTAATATGATTTCCTATATAATTTTATGTTTACATCAAGTTTCATCAGATTTTTTTTACTTCATTCGATTTTCTTCAGATTTATATAGACCTCAAATTTTACGAGTTTTTCATCAGATTTTTGTTCACTTCCAATTTCGTCAGACTTTCTTTCGATTTAATCAGATTTTCAGATTTATGTTCCATTTAATTTCATCATATTTCAACAAATTTTCTTTTGATTTTCTTCACATTTTATGTTCACTTCATAATTCATCAAATTTCATCATGTTTTTTTAGACTTATGTATTTACTTCAAGCTTCATATGATTTTCTTCAGATTTATGTTTATAACAAAATTCAACAAATTTACTTATGTTTTCATCATTTGTCATCATATTTTCTGTGGATTATGTTCACTTCAAATTTCATCAGTTTTTTATTTCATCAGATTTTCTTCAAATTTATTCTCACTTAAAATTTCATCAGATTTTCATCAGACTTATGATTACTTAAGATTTCATCGTGTTTTCTTCAGATTTATGTTTAAGTCATGTTTTCTAAAGATTTATATTCTCTTCGAATTTCATCATATTTTCAACATAATTCATCACAGTTTCTTCTGATTTATGTTCACTTCCAATTTCATTAGATTTTCTTCAAATTTCATCTGATTTCCTACATATTTATGTTTACATCAAGTTTCATTAGTTTTTTTTTTAATTTCATCCGATTTTCTTAAGATTTATATAGACCTCAAATCTCATGAGTTTTTCATCAGATTTTTTTTCACTAAAAATTTCGTCAAACTTTCTTTAGATTTAATCTGGTTTTTAGATTTAAGTTCCATTCAATTTCATCAGATTTCATTAAGTTTTCTTTTGATTTTCTTCGCATTTATATTTACCTCATAATTCATCAAATTTCATCATATTTTTTTAGACTACTGTATTTACTTCAAGCTTCACAAGATTTTCTTCAGATTTTGGTTTATAACAAAATTCCACAAATTTACTTATGATTTCATCATTTTTCATCAAATTTTCTACACATTTATGTTCACTTCAAATTTCATAAATTTTTTTTATTTCCTAAGATTTTATTCAAATTTATTCTAACTTTAAATTGCATAAGTTTTTTTATTTCTTCAAATTTATTGTCACTTAAAATTTCATCAGATTTTCTACAGAGTTATGATTACTTCAAATTTCATCATATTTTCTTCAGATTAATGTTTAAGTCATAATTTCAAAAGATTTATATTCTCTTCAAATTCCATCAGGTTTTCATCTGAATTCATCATAAGTTCTTCTGTTTATGTTCACTTCCAATTTCATTAGATATTCTTCATATTTAATATGATTTCCTATAGAATTTTATGTTTACATCAAGTTTCATCAGATTTTTTTACTTCATTCGATTTTCTTCAGATTTATATAGACCTCAAATTTTATGAGTTTTTCATCAGATTTTTGTTCACTTCAAATTTCGTCAGACTTTCTTTCGATTTAATCAGATTTTCAGATTTATGTTCCATTCAATTTCATCAGATTTCAACAAATTTTCTTTTGATTTTCTTCACATTTTATGTTCACTTCATAATTCATCAAATTTCATCATGTTTTTTTAGACTTATGTATTTACTTCAAGCTTCATATGATTTTCTTCATATTTAGGTTAATAACAAAATTCAACAAATTTAATTAAGTTTTCATCATTTGTCATCATATTTTCTGTGGATTATGTTCACTTCAAATTTCATCAGTTTTTTATTTCATCAGATTTTCTTCAAATTTATTCTCACTTAAAATTTCATCAGATTTTCATCAGACTTATGATTACTTAAGATTTCATCGTATTTTCTTCAGATTTATGTTTAAGTCATTTTTTCTAAAGATTTATATTCTCTTCGAATTTCATCATATTTTCAACATAATTCATCACAGTTTTTTCTGATTTATGTTCACTTCCAATTTCATTAGATTTTCTTCAAATTTCATCTGATTTCCTACATATTTATGTTTACATCAAGTTTCATTAGTTTTTTTTTTTAATTTCATCCGATTTTCTTAAGATTTATATAGACCTCAAATTTTATGAGTTTTTCATCAGATTTTTTTTCACTAAAATTTTCGTCAGACTTTCTTTAGATTTAATCTGGTTTTTAGATTTAAGTTCCATTCAATTTCATCAGATTTCATCAAGTTTTCTTTTAATTTTCTTCACATTTATATTTACCTCATAATTCGTCAAATTTCATCATTTTTTTAGACTACTGTATTTACTTCAAGCTTCAAAAGATTTTCTTCAGATTTTGGTTTATATCAAAATTCGACAAATTAACTTATGATTTCATCATTTTTCATCAAATTTTCTACACATTTATGTTCACTTCAAATTTCATCAATTTTTTTTATTTCCTAAGATTTTATTCAAATTTATTCTAACTTTAAATTGCATAAGTTTTTTTATTTCTTCAAATTTATTGTCACTTAAAATTTCATCAGATTTTCTACAGAGTTATGATTACTTCAAATTTCATCATATTTTCTTCAGAATAATGTTTAAGTCATAATTTCTAAAGATTTATATTCTCTTCAAATTTCATCAGGTTTTCATCTGAATTCATCACAAGTTCTTCTGATTTATGTTCACTTCCAATTTTATTAGATTTTCTTCATATTTAATATGATTTCCTATAGAATTTTATGTTTACATCAAGTTTCATCAGATTTTTTTACTTCATTCGATTTTCTTCAGATTTATATAGACCTCAAATTTTATTAGTTTTTCATCAGATTTTTGTTCACGTCAAATTTCGTCAGACTTTCTTTCGATTTAATCAGATTTTCAGATTTATGTTCCATTCAATTTCATCAGATTTCAACAAATTTTCTTTTGATTTTCTTCACATTTTATGTTCACTTCATAATTCATCAAATTTCATCATGTTTTTTTAGACTTATGTATTTACTTCAAGCTTCATATGATTTTCTTCAGATTTAGGTTTATAACAAAATTCAACAAATTTAATTAAGTTTTCATCATTTGTCATCATATTTTCTGTGGATTATGTTCACTTCAAATTTCATCAGTTTTTTATTTCATCAGATTTTCTTCAAATTTATTCTCACTTAAAATTTCATCAGATTTTCATCAGACTTATGATTACTTAAGATTTCATCGTATTTTCTTCAGATTTATGTTTAAGTCATATTTTCTAAAGATTTATATTCTCTTCGAATCACAGGTTTTTCTGATTTATGTTCACTTCCAATTTCATTAGATTTTCTTCAAATTTCATCTGATTTCCTACATATTTATGTTTACATCAAGTTTCATTAGTTTTTTTTTTAATTTCATCCGATTTTCTTAAGATTTATATAGACCTCAAATTTTATGAGTTTTTCATCAGATTTTTTTTCACTAAAAATTTCGTCAGACTTTCTTTAGATTTAATCTGGTTTTTAGATTTAAGTTCCATTCAATTTCATCAGATTTCATCAAGTTTTCTTTTAATTTTCTTCACATTTATATTTACCTCATAATTCGTCAAATTTCATCATTTTTTTTAGACTACTGTATTTACTTCAAGCTTCAAAAGATTTTCTTCAGATTTTGGTTTATATCAAAATTCGACAAATTAACTTATGATTTCATCATTTGTCATCAAATTTTCTACACATTTATGTTCACTTCAAATTTCATCAATTTTTTTTATTTCCTAAGATTTTATTCAAATTTATTCTAACTTTAAATTGCATCAGTTTTTTATTTCTTCAAATTTATTGTCACTTAAAATTTCATCAGATTTTCTACAGAGTTATGATTACTTCAAATTTCAGGATATTTTCTTCAGATTAATGTTTAAGTCATAATTTCTAAAGATTTATATTCTCTTCAAATTTCATAAGGTTTTCATCTGAATTCATCATAAGTTCTTCTGATTTATGTTCACTTCCAATTTCATTAGATTTTCTTCATATTTAATATGATTTCCTATAGAATTTTATGTTTACATCAAGTTTCATCAGATTTTTTTACTTCATTCGATTTTCTTCAGATTTATATAGACCTCAAATTTTATGAGTTTTTCATCAGATTTTTGTTCACTTCATATTTCGTCAGACTTTCTTTCGATTTAATCAGATTTTCAGATTTATGTTCCATTCAATTTCATCAGATTTCAACAAATTTTCTTTTGATTTTCTTCACATTTTATGTTCACTTCATAATTCATCAAATTTCATCATGTTTTTTTAGACTTATGTATTTATTTCAAGCTTCATATGATTTTCTTCAGATTTAGGTTTATAACAAAATTCAACAAATTTAATTAAGTTTTCATCATTTGTCATCATATTTTCTGTGGATTATGTTCACTTCAAATTTCATCAGTTTTTTATTTCATCAGATTTTCTTCAAATTTATTCTCACTTAAAATTTCATCAGATTTTCATCAGACTTATGATTACTTAAGATTCCATCGTATTTTCTTCAGATTTATGTTTAAGTCATATTTTCTAAAGATTTATATTCTCTTCGAATTTCATCATATTTTCAACATAATTCATCACAGTTTCTTCTGATTTATGTTCACTGCCAATTTCATTAGATTTTCTTCAAATTTCATCTGATTTCTTACATATTCATGTTTACATCAAGTTTCATTAGTTTTTTTTTAATTTCATCCGATTTTCTTAAGATTTATATAGACCTCAAATCTCATGAGTTTTTCATCAGATTTTTTTTCACTAAAAATTTCGTCAGACTTTCTTTAGATTTAATCAGGTTTTTAGATTTAAGTTCCATTCAATTTCATCAGATTTCATCAAGTTTTCTTTTGATTTTCTTCACATTTATATTTACCTCATAATTCGTCAAATTTCATCATATTTTTTAGACTACTGTATTTACTTCAAGCTTCACAAGATTTTCTTCAGATTTTGGTTTATATCAAAATTCGACAAATTTACTTATGATTTCATCATTTTTCATCAAATTTTCTACACATTTATGTTCACTTCAAATTTCATCACTTTTTTTTATGTCGCTTAAAATTTCATAAGATTTTCTACAGTGTTATGATTACATCAAATTTCATCATATTTTCTTCAGATTAATGTTTAACTCATAATTTCTAAAGATTTCTATTCTCTTCAAATTTCATCAGGTTTTCATCTGAATTCATCATAAGTTCTTCTGATTTATGTTCACTTCCAATTCCATTAGATTTTCTTCATATTTAATATGATTTCCTATAGAATTTTATGTTTACATCAAGTTTCATCAGTTTTTTTTACTTCATTCGATTTTCTTCAGATTTATATAGACCTCAAATTTTATGAGTTTTTCATCAGATTTTTGTTCACTTCAAATTTCGTCAGACTTTCTTTAAATTTAATCAAATTTTAAGATTTATGTTCCATTCAATTTCATCAGATTTCAACAAATTTTCTTTTGATTTTCTTCACATTTTATGTTCACTTCATAATTCATCAAATTTAATCATGTGTTTTTTAGACTTATGTATTTACTACAAGCTTTATAAGATTTTCTTCAGATTTAGGTTTATAACAAAAATCAATAAATTTACTTAAGTTTTCATCAATTTTCATCAGATTTTCTGTGGATTATGTTCACTTCAAATTTCATCAGTTTTTTATTTCATCAAATTTTCTTCAAATTTATTCTCACTTAAAATTTCATCAGATTTTCTTCAGATTTATTTTTAAGTAAGATTTTCTAAAGATTTATATTCTCTTCGAATTTCATCAAATTTTCAACATAATTCATCACAATTTCTTCTGATTTATGTTCACTTCCAACCTCATTAGATTTTCTTCAAATTTCATCTGATTTCCTACAGATTTATGTTTACATCAAGTTTCATTAGTTTTTTTTTAATTTCATCTGATTTTCTTCAGATTTATATAAACCCCAAATTTCATGAGTTTTTCATCAGATTTAGGTTCACTTGAAATTTCTTCAGACTTTCTTTATATTTAATCAGGTTTTTAGATTTATATTCCATTCAATTTCAACAGATTTCATCAAGTTTTCTATTGATTTTCTTCACATTTATGTTCACTTCATAATTCGTCAAATTTCATCATATTTTTTTAGACTATTGTATTTACTTCAAGCTTCATAAGATTTTGGTTTAAATCAAAATTCATCAAATTTTCTCCATATTTATGTTCACTTCAAATTTCATCAGTTTTTTTTATTTCCTCAGATATTCTTCAAAATTATTCTCACTTTAAGTTGCATCAATTTTTTTATTTCATCAGATTTTCTTCAAATTTATTGTCACTTAGAATTTAATCAGATTTTCTTCAGAGTTATGATTACTTCAAATTTCATCATATTTTCTTCAGATTTATGTTTAAGTCATAATTTCTAAAGATTTATATTCTCTTCAAATTTCATCAGGTTTTCATCAAAATTCATCACAGTTTCTTCTGATTTATGTTCACTTCCAATTTCATTAGATTTTCTTCATATTTAATCTTATTTCCTATAGAATTTTATGTTTACATTAAGTTTCATCAGTTTTTTTTACTTCATTCGATTTTCTTCAGATTTATATAGACCTCAAATTTTTGAGTTTTTCATCAGATTTTTGTTCACTTCAAATTTCGTCAGACTTTCTTTAGATTTAATCAGTTTTTCAGATTTATGTTCCATTCAATTTCATCAGATTTCATCAATTTTTTTTTGATTTTCTTCACATTTTATGTTCACTTAATAATTCATCAAATTTCATCATGTTTTTTTAGACTTATGTATTTACTTCAAGCTTCATATGATTTTCTTCAGATTTAGGTTTATAACAAAATTCAACAAAATTACTTAAGTTTTCATTATTTTTCATTAGATTTTCTGCGGATTATGTTCACTTTAAATTTCATCAGTTTTTTATTTCATCAGATTTTCTTCAAATTTATTCTCACTTAAAATTTCATCAGACTTATGATTACTTAAGATTTCATCGTATTTTCTTCAGATTTATGTTTAAGTCATATTTTCTAAAGATTTATATTCTCTTCGAATTTCATCAGATTTTCAACATAATTCATCATAGTTTCTTCTGATTTATGTTCACTTCCAATTTCGTTATATTTTCTACAAATTTAATCTGATTTCCTACAAATATATGTTTACATCAAGTTTCATTAGGTTTTTTTTTTAATTTAATCCGATTTTCTTCAGATTTATATAGACCTCAAATCTCCTGAGTTTTTCATCAGATTTTTTTTCACTTCAAATTTCGTCAGATTTTCTTTAGATTTAATCAGGTTTTAGATTTAAGTTCCATTCAATTTCATCAGATTTCATCAAGTTTTCTTTTGATATTCTTCACATTTATGTTCACTTCATAATTCGTCAAACTTCATCATATTTTTTTAGACTACTGTATTTACTTCAAGCTTCATAAGATTTTCTTTAGATTTTGGTTTATATCAAAATTCGACAAATTTACTTATGATTTCATCAAATTTTCTACAGATTTATGTTCACTTCAAATTTCATCAGTTTTTTTAATTTCCTCAGATTTTCTACAAATTTATTCTCACTTTAAATTGCATCAGTTTTTTTTATTTCGTCAGATTTTCTTCAAATTTATTGTCACTTAAAATTTCATAAGATTTTCTTCAGAATTATGATTACTTCAAATTTCATCATATTTTCTTCAGATTTATATTTAAGTCATTATATTCTCTTCAAATTTCATCAGGTTTTCATCAGAATTCATCACAATTTCTTCTAATTTATTTTCACTTCCAATTTCATTAGATTTTCTTGATATTTAATATGATTTCCTATAGATTTTTATGTTTACATCAACTTTCATCAGTTTTTTTTTTACTTCATTCGATTTTCTTCAGATTTAAATAGACCTCAAATTTTATGAGATTTTCATCAGATTTTAGTTCACTTCAAATTTCGTCAGACTTTCTTTAGATTTAATCAGTTTTTCAGATTTATGTTCCATTCAATTTCATCAGATTTCATCAAATTTTCTTTTGATTTTCATCACATTTTATGTTCACTTCATAATTCATCAAATTTCATCATGTTTTTTTAGACTTATGTATTTCTTCAAGCTTCATAAGATTTTCTTCAGATTTAGGTTTATAAAAAAATTCAACAAATTTACTTAAGTTTTCAATTCAAATTTCATCAGTTTTTTATTTCGTCAGATTTTCTTCAATTTTATTCTCACTTAAAATTTCATCAGATTTTCATCAGACTTATGATTACTTAAGATTTCATCGTATTTTCTTCAGATTTATGTTTAAGTCATATTTTCTAAAGATTTATATTCTCTTCGAATTTCATCAGGTTTTCATCAGATTTCATCACAGTTTCTTCTGATTTATGTTCACTTCCAATTTCATTAGATTTTCTTCATATTTCATCTGATTTTCTACAAATTTATGTTTACATCAAGTTTCATTAGTTTTTTTTTTAATTTCATCCTATTTTCTTCAAATTTATATACAGCTCAAATTTCATGAGTTTTTCATCAGATTTAGGTTCACTTCAAATTTCGTCAAATTTTCTTTAAATTAATCAGGTTTTAGATTTAAGTTCCATTCAATTTCATCAGATTTCATCAAGTTTTCTTTGATATTCTTCACATTTATTTTCACTTCATAATTCGTCAAATTTCATCATATTTTTTTAGACTACTGTATTTACTTCAAGCTTCATAAGATTTTCTTCAGATTTTGGTTTATATCAAAATTCAACAAATTTACTTATGATTTCATCATTATTCATCAAATTTTCTACAGATTTATGTTCACTTCAAATTTCATCAATTTTATTTATTTCCTCAGATTTTCTTCAAATTTATTCTCACTTTAAATTGCATCAGTTTTTTTATTTCATCATATTTTCTTCAAATTTATTGTCACTTAGAATTTCATCAGATTTTCTTCAGAATTATGATTACTTCAAATTTCATCATATTTTCTTCAGATTTATATTTAAGTCATATTTTCTAAATATTTATACTCTCTTCAAATTTCATCAGGTTTTCATCAGAATTCATCACAGTTTCTTCTAATTTATGTTCACTTCCAATTTCATTAGATTTTCTTCATATTTAATATGATTTCCTATAGAATTTTATGTTTACATCAACTTTCATCAGTTTTTTTTACTTCATTCAATTTTCTTCAGATTTAAATAGACCTCAAATTTTATGAGTTTTTCATCATATTTTAGTTCACTTCAAATTTCGTCAGACTTTCTTTAGATTTAATCATTTTTTCAGATTTATGTTCCATTCAATTTCATCAGATTTCATCAAATTTTCTTCACATTTTATGTTCACTTCATAATTCATCAAATTTCATCATGTTTTTTTTAGACTTATGTATTTACTTCAAGCTTCATAAGATTTTCTTCAAATTTAGGCTTATAAAAAAATTCAACAAATTTACTTAAGTTTTCATCATTTTTCTTTAGATTTTCTGCGGATTATGTTCACTTCAAATTTCATCTGTTTTTTATTTCATCAGATTTTGTGAAAATTTATTCTCACTTAAAATTTCATCAGATTTTCATCAGACTTATGATTACATAAGATTTCATCGTATTTTTTTCAGATTTATGTTTTAGTCAGATTTTCTAAAGATTTATATTCTCTTCGAATTTCATCAGATTTTCAACATAATTCATCACAGTTTCTTCTGATTTATGTTCACTTAAAATTTCATTAGATTTTCTTCAAATTTCATCTGATTTCCTACAGATTTATGTTTACATCAAGTTTCATTAGTTTTTTTTTAATTTCATCCGATTTTCTTCAGATTTATATAAACCCTAAATTTCATGAGTTTTTCATCAGATTTAGGTTCACTTCAAATTTTGTCAGACTTTCTTTAGATTTAATATGATTTTTAGATTTATATTCCATTCAATTTCATCAAGTTTTCTATTGATTTTCTTCACATTTATGTTCACTTCATAATTCGTCAAATTTCATCATATTTTTTTAGACTACTGTATTTACTTCAAGCTTCATAAGATTTTCTTCAGATTTTTGTTTATATCAAAATTCAACAAATTTACTTATGATTTCATCATTTTTCATCAAATTTTCTCCAGATTTATGTTCACTTCAAATTTCATCAGTTTTATTTATTTCCTCAGATTTTCTTCAAATTTATTCTCACTTTAAATTGCATCAGTTTTTTTATTTCATCAGATTTTCTTCAAATTTATTGTCACTTAGAATTTAATCAGATTTTCTTCAGAGTTATGATTACTTCAAATTTCATCATATTTTCTTCAGATTTATGTTTAAGTAATAATTTCTAAAGATTTATACTCTCTTCAAATTTCATCAGGTTTTCATCAGAATTCATCACAGTTTCTTCCGATTTATGTTCACTTCCAATTTCATTAGATTTTCTTCATATTTAATCTGATTTCCTATAGAATTTTATGTTTACATCAACTTTCATCAGTTTATTTTACTTCATTCGATTTTCTTCAGATTTATATAGACCTCAAATTTTATGAGTTTTTAATCAGATTTTTGTTCACTTCAAATTTCGTCAGACTTTCTTTAGATTTAATCAGTTTTTCAGAGTTATGTTCCATTCAATTTCATCAGATTTCATCAAATTTTCTTTTGATTTTCTTCACATTTTATGTTCAATTCATAATTCATCAAATTTCATCATGTTTTTTTTTTAGCTTTATGTATTTACTTCAAGCTTCATAAGATTTTCTTCAGATATAGGTTTATAACAAAATTCAACAAATTTACTTAAGTTTTCATAATTTTTTATTAGATTTTCTGCGGATTATGTTCAATTAAAATTTCATCAGTTTTTTATTTCATCAGATTTTCTTCAAATTTATTCTCACTTAAAATTTCATCAGATTTTCATCAGATTTTCATCAGACTTATGATTACATAAGATTTCATCGTATTTTTTTCAGATTTATGTTTTAGTCAGATTTTCTAAAGATTTATATTCTCTTCGAATTTCATCAGATTTTCAACATAATTCATCACAGTTTCTTCTGATTTATGTTCACTTAAAATTTCATTAGATTTTCTTCAAATTTCATCTGATTTCCTACTGATTTATGTTTACATCAAGTTTCATTAGTTTTTTTTTAATTTCATTCGATTTTCTTCAGATTTATATAAACCCTAAATTTCATGAGTTTTTCATCAGATTTAGGTTCACTTCAAATTTCGTCAGACTTTCTTTAGATTTAATATGATTTTTAGATTTATATTCCATTCAATTTCATCAGATTTCATCAAGTTTTCTATTGATTTTCTTCACATTTATGTTCACTTCATAATTCGTCAAATTTCATCATATTTTTTTAGACTACTGTATTTACTTCAACCTTCATAAGATTTTCTTCAGATTTTTGTTTATATCAAAATTCAACAAATTTACTTATGATTTCATCATTTTTCATCAAATTTTCTCCAGATTTATGTTCACTTCAAATTTCATCAGTTTTATTTATTTCCTCAGATTTTCTTCAAATTTATTCTCACTTTAAATTGCATCAGTTTTTTTGTTTCATCAGATTTTCTTCAAATTTATTGTCACTTAGAATTTCATCAGATTTTCTTCAGAGTTATGATTACTTCAAATTTCATCATATTTTCTTCAGATATATGTTTAAGTAATAATTTTTAAAGATTTATATTCTATTCAAATTTCTTCAGTTTTTCTTCAGAATTCATCATAGTTTCTTCTGATTTATGTTCACTTCCAATTTCATTAGATTTTCTTCATATTTAATCTGATTTCATATAGAATTTTATGTTTACATCAATTTTCATCAGTTTTTTTTACTTTTTTTTTACTTCATTCGATTTTCTTCAGATTTTTATAGACCTCAAATTTTATGAGTTTTTCATCAGATTTTTGTTCACTTCAAATTTCGTCAGACTTTCTTTAGATTTAATCAGTTTTTCAGAGTTATGTTCCATTCAATTTCATCAGATTTCATCAAACTTTTTTCACATTTTAAGTTCACTTAATAATTCATCAAATTTCATCATGTTTTTTTTAGCTTTATGTATTTACTTCAAGCTTCATAAGATTTTCTTCAGATTTAGGTTTATAACAAGATTCAACAAATTTACTTAAGTTTTCATCATTTTTTCATTAGATTTTCTGTAGATTATGTTCACTTCAAATTTCATCAGTTTTTTATATTCATCAGATTTTCTTCAAATTTATTCTCACTTAAAATTTCATTAGATTTTCATCAGACTTATGATTACTTAAGAGTTCATCGTATTTACTTCAGATTTATGTTTAAGTCAGATTTTCTAAAGATTTATATTCTCTTCGAATTTCATCAAATTTTCAACATAATTCATAACAGTTTCTTCTAATTTATGTTCACTTCAAATTTCATTAGATTTTCTTCAAATTTTATCTGATTTCCTACAGATTTATGTTTACATCAAGTTTCATTAGTTATTTTTTAATTTCATCCGATTTTCTTCAGATTTATGTAAACCCCAAATTTCATGAGTTTTTCATCAGATTTAGGTTCACTTGAAATTTCGTCAGACTGTCTTTAGATTTTAATCAGGTTTTTAGATTTATATTCCATTCAATTTCATCAGATTTCATCAAGTTTTCTATTGATTTTCTTCACATTTATGTTCACTTCATAATTCGTTAAATTTCATCATATTTTTTTTTTACTACTGTATTTACTTCAAGCTTCAAAAGATTTTCTTCAGATTATGGTTTATATCAAAATTCAAAATATTTACTTAAGTTTTCATCATTTTTCATCAGATTTTCTGCGGATTATGTTCACTTCAAATTTTCATCAGTTTTTTATTTCGTCAGATTTTCTTCAAATTTATTCTCACTTAAAATTTCATCAGATTTTCATCAGACTTATGATTACTTAAGATTTCATCGTTTTTTCTTCAGATTTTTTGTTTACACCAAGTTTCATCAGTTTCTTTTTTATTTCTTCAGATTTTTTGTTTACATCAAATTTCATCAGTTTTTTCATCAGTATATTGTTCACTTCAAATTTCATAAGAATTCCTTTAGATTTAATCATATTTTCATAATTATGTTCCATTCAATTTCATCATATTTTCATCAAATTTTCTTTTTATTTTCTTCACATTTATGTTCACTTATGTATTTACTTCAGGCTTTCATAAGATTTTCTTCAGATTTAGGTTTATATCAAAATTCATCAAATTAACTTAAGATTTCATCATTTTTCATCATATTTTTAGTAGATTTATGTTCACTTCAAATTTCATCAGTTTTTTTTATTTCATCAGATTTTCTTCAAATTTCTTTATGTTTTATTCAAATTTCATGTGATTTCGTTTATATTTTTGGTTAAATCAAGTTTACATCAAGTTTCATCAGTTTTTTTTATTTCATCCTATTTTATTCAGATTTATGTATACTTAAAATTTCATGAGTTTTTCATCAGATTATTGTTCACTTCAAATTTCGTCAGACTTCCTTTAGATTCAATCAGATTTTCAGAATTATGTTCCATTCAATTTCATCAGATTTCATCAAATTTTCTTTCTATTTTCTTCACATTTAGGTTCACTTCAATAATTCATCATATTTCATCATATTTTTTTATGACTTATGTATTTACTTCAACCTTCATAAGATTTTCTTCAAATTTAGGTTTATATCATTATTCATCAAATTTACCTGAGATTTTGTCATTTTTTTATCAGATTTTCTCCAGATTTATATGTTCACTTCAAATTTCATTTGTTTTTTTTATTTCATCAGATTTTCTTCAAATTTCTTGAAATTATATTCAAATTTCATGTGATTTCCTACATATTTTTGTTTACACCAAGTTTCATCAGTTTCTTTTTTATTTCATCCTATTTTCTTCAGATTTATGTATACTTCAAATTTCATGAGTTTTTCATCAGATTATTGTTCACTTCAAATTTCATCAGACTTCCTTTAGATTTAATCATATTTCATCAAATTTTCTTTTTATTTTCTTCACATTTAGGTTCACTTCATAATTCATTATATTTCATCATATTTTTTTAGACTTATGTATTTACTTCAGCCTTCATAAGATTTTTTTCAGATTTAGGTTTATATCAAAATTCATCAAATTAACTTAAGATTTCATCATTTTTCATCATATTTTCAGCAGATTTTATGTTCACTTCAAATTTCATCAGTTTTTTATTTCATCAGATTTTCTTCAAATTTCTTTATGTTTTATTCAAATTTCATGTGATTTTCCTACATATTTTTTGTTTAAATCAAGTTTACATCAAGTTTCATCAGTTTTTTTTATTTCATCCTATTTTCTTCAGATTTATGTATACTTAAAATTTCATGAGTTTTTCATCAGATTATTGTTCACTTCAAATTTCGTCAGACTTCCTTTAGATTCAATCAGATTTTCAGAATTATGTTCCATTCAATTTCATCAGATTACATCAAATTTTCTTTCTATTTTCTTCACATTTAGGTTCACTTCATAATTCATCATATTTTATCATATTTTTTTAGACTTATGTATTTACTTCAACCTTCATAAGATTTTCTTCAGATTTAGGTTTATATCAAAATTCATCAAAATTTATTTAAGATTTCGTCATTTTTATCAGATTTTCTCTAGATTTTATGTTCACTTCAAATTTCATCCGTTTTTTTTATTTCATCAGATTTTCTACAAATTTCTTTAAATTATCTTCAAATTTCATGTGATTTCCTACAGATTTTTGTTTACACCAAGTTTTCATCAGTTTCTTTTTTATTTCATCCTATTTTCTTCAGATTTATGTATACTTCAAATTTCATGAGTTTTTCATCAGATTATTGTTCACTTCAAATTTCGTCAGACTTCCTTTAGATTCAATCAGATTTTCAGAATTATGTTCCATTCAATTTCATCAGTTTTCATCAAATTTTCATTCTATTTTCTTCACATTTAGGTTCACTTCATAATTCATCATATTTCATCATATTTTTTTAGACTTATGTATTTACTTCAACCTTCATAAGATTTTCTTCAGATTTAGGTTTGATATCATTATTCATCAAATTTACTTGAGATTTCATCATTTTTCATCAGATTTTCTGCAGATTTATGTTCACTTCAAATTTCATCCGTTTTTTTTATTTCATCAGATTTTCTTCAAATTTCTTTAAATTATATTCAAATTTCATGTGATTTTCCGACATATTTTTTGTTTACACCAAGTTTCATCAGTTTCTTTTTTTATTTCATCCCATTTTCTTCAGATTTATGTATACTTCAAATTTCATCAGTTTTTCATCAGATTATTGTTCACTTCAAATTTCATCAGAATTCCTTTAGATTTAATCATATTTTCAGAATTATGTTCCATTCAATTTCATCATATTTCATCAAATTTTCTTTTTATTTTCTTCACATTTAGGTTCACTTCATAATTCATCATATTTCATCATATTTTTTTAGACTTATGGTATTTACTTCAGGCTTCATAAGATTTTCTTCAGATTTAGGTTTATATCAAAATTCATCAAATTAACTTAAGATTTCATCATTTTTCATCATATTTTTAGTAGATTTATGTTCACTTCAAAATTTCATCAATTTTTTTATTTCATCAGATTTTCTTCAAATTTCTTTATGTTTTATTCAAATTTCATGTAATTTCCTACATATTTTTGGTTAAATCAAGTTTTACATCAAGTTTCATCAGTTTTTTTATTTCATCCTATTTTCTTCATATTTATGTATACTTAAAATTTCATGAGTTTTTCATCAGATTATTGGTCACTTCAAATTTCGTCAGACTTCCTTTCGATTCAATCAGATTTTCATAATTATGTTCCATTCAATTTCATCAGATTTCATCAAATTTTCTTTCTATTTTCTTCACATTTAGGTTTCACTTCATAATTCATCATATTTCATCATATTTTTTTAGACTTATGTATTTACTTCAACCTTCATAAGATTTTCTTCAGATTTAGGTTTAAATCAAAATTCATCAAATTAACTTAAGATTTCATCATTTTTCATCATATTTTCAGTAGATTTATATTCACTTCAAATTTCATCAGTTTTTTTATTTCATCAGATTTTCTTCAAATTTCTTTATGTTTTATCCAAATTTCATGTACATCAAGTTTCATCAATTTCTTTTTTATTTCATCCTATTTTCTTCAGATTTATGTATACTTTAAATTTCATCAGTTTTTCATCAGATTATATTGTTCACTTCAAATTTCATCAGAATTCCTTTAGATTTAATCATATTTTCAGAATTATGTTCCATTCAATTTCATCATATTTCATCAAATTTTCTTTTTATTTTCTTCACATTTAGGTTCACTTCATAATTCATCCTATTTCATCATATTTTTTTAGACTTATGTATTTACTTCAGGCTTCATAAGATTTTCTTCAGATTTAGGTTTATATCAAAATTCATCAAATTAACTTAAGATTTCATCATTTTTCATCATTTTTTCAGCAGATTTATGTTCACTTCAAATTTCATCTGTTTTTTTATTTCATCAGATTTTCTTCAAATTTCTTTATGTTTTATTCAAATTTCATGTGATTTCCTACATATTTTTGTTTAAATCAAGTTTACATCAAGTTTCATCAGTTTTTTTTATTTCATCCTATTTTCTTCAGATTTATGTATACTTCAAATTTCATGAGTTTTTCATCAGATTATTGTTCACTTCAAATTTCGTCAGACTTCCTTTAGATTCAATCAGATTTTCAGAATTATGTTCCATTCAATTTCATCAGATTTCATCAAATTTTATTTCTATTTTCTTCACATTTAGGTTCACTTCATAATTCATCATATTTCATCATATTTTTTTAGACTTATGTATTTACTTCAACCTTCATAACATTTTCTTCAGATTTAGGTTTATATCAAAATTAATCAAATTTCATGAAGATTTTGTCATTTTTTATCAGATTTTCTCCAGATTTATCTTTACCTCAAATTTCATCCGTTTTTTATTTCATCAGATTTTCTTCAAATTTCTTTAAATTATCTTCAAATTTCATGTGATTTCCTACAAATTTTTGTTTACACCAAGTTTCATCAGTTTCTTTTTTATTTCATCCTATTTTCTTCGGATTTATGTATACTACAAATTTCATGAGTTTTTCATCAGATTATTGTTCACTTCAAATTTCGTCAGACTTCCTTTAGATTTAATGATATTTTCAGAATTATGTTCCATTCAATTTCATCATATTTCATCAAATTTTCTTTTTATTTTCTTCAAATTTAGGTTCACTTCATAATTCATCATATTTCATCATATTTTTTTAGACTTATGTATTTACTTCAGGCTTCATAAGATTTTCTTCAGATTTAGGTTTATATCAAAATTCATCAAATTAACTTAAGATTTCATCATTTTTCATCATATTTTCAGCAGATTTATGTTCACTTCAAATTTCATCTGTTTTTTTATTTCATCAGATTTTCTTCAAATTTCTTTATGTTTTATTCAAATTTCATGTGATTTCCTACATATTTTTGTTTAAATCAAGTTTACATCAAGTTTCATCAGTTTTTTTTATTTCATCCTATTTTCTTCAGATTTATGTATACTTAAAATTTCATGAGTTTTTCATCAGATTATTGTTCACTTCAAATTTCGTCAGACTTCCTTTAGATTGAATCAGATTTTCAGAATTATGTTCCATTCAATTTCATCAGATTACATCAAATTTTCTTTATATTTTCTTCACATTTAGGTTCACTTCATAATTCATCATATTTCATCATATTTTTTTAGACTTATGTATTTACTTCAACCTTCATAAGATTTTCTTCAGATTTAGGATTATATCGAAATTCATCAAATTTACTTAAGATTTCGTCATTTTTATCAGATTTTCTCCAGATTTATGTTCACTTTAAATTTCATCCGTTTTTTTATTTCAATAGATTTTCATCAAATTTCTTTAAATTATCTTCAAATTTCATGTGATTTCCTACACATTTTTGTTTACACCAAGTTTCATCAGTTTCTTTTTTATTTCATCCTATTTTCTTCAGATTTATGTATACTTCAAATTTCATGAGTTTTTTATCAGATTATTGTTCACTTAAAATTTCGTCAGACTTCCTTTAGATTCTATTAGATTTTCATAATTATGTTCCATTCAATTTCATTTATTTTCATCAAATTTTCATTCTATTTTCTTCACATTTAGGTTCACTTCATAATTCATCATATTTCATCATATTTTTTTAGACTTATGTATTTACTTCAACCTTCATAAGATTTTCTTCAGATTTAGGTTTATATCATTATTCATCAAATTTACTTGAGATTTCATCATTTTTCATCAGATTTTCTGCAGATTTATGTTCACTTCAAATTTCATCAGTTTTTTTATTTCATCAGATTATCTTCAAATTTCTTTAAATTATATTAAAATTTCATGTGATTTCCGACATATTTTTGTTTACACCAAGTTTCATCAATTTCTTTTTTATTTCATCCTATTTTCTTCAGATTTATGTATACTTTAAATTTCATCAGTTTTTCATCAGATTATATTGTTCCCTTCAAATTTCATCAGAATTCCTTTAGATTTAATCATATTTTCAGAATTATGTTCCATTCAATTTCATCATATTTCATCAAATTTTCTTTTTATTTTCTTCACATTTAGGTTCACTTCATAATTCATCCTATTTCATCATATTTTTTTAGACTTATGTATTTACTTCAGGCTTCATAAGATTTTCTTCAGATTTAGGTTTATATCAAAATTCATCAATTAACTTAAGATTTCATCATTTTTCATCATTTTTTCAGCAGATTTATGTTCACTTCAAATTTCATCTGTTTTTTTATTTCATCAGATTTTTTTCAAATTTCTTTATGTTTTATTCAAATTTCATGTGATTTCCTACATATTTTTGTTTAAATCAAGTTTACATCAAGTTTCATCAGTTTTTTTTATTTCATCCTAGTTTCTTCAGATTTATGTATACTTCAAATTTCATGAGTTTTTCATCAGATTATTGTTCACTTCAAATTTCGTCAGACTTCCTTTAGATTCAATCAGATTTTCAGAATTATGTTCCATTCAATTTCATCAGATTTCATCAAATTTTCTTTCTATTTTCTTCACATTTAGGTTCACTTCATAATTCATCATATTTCATCATATTTTTTTAGACTTATGTATTTACTTCAACCTTCATAACATTTTCTTCAGATTTAGGTTTATATCAAAATTAATCAAATTTCATGAAGATTTTGTCATTTTTTATCAGATTTTCTCCAGATTTATGTTTACCTCAAATTTCATCCGTTTTTTATTTCATCAGATTTTCTTCAAATTTCTTTAAATTATCTTCAAATTTCATGTGATTTCCTACAAATTTTTGTTTACACCAAGTTTCATCAGTTTCTTTTTTATTTCATCCTATTTTCTTCGGATTTATGTATACTACAAATTTCATGAGTTTTTCATCAGATTATTGTTCACTTCAAATTTCGTCAGACTTCCTTTAGATTTAATGATATTTTCAGAATTATGTTCCATTCAATTTCATCATATTTCATCAAATTTTCTTTTTATTTTCTTCAAATTTAAGTTCACTTCATAATTCATCATATTTCATCATATTTTTTTAGACTTATGTATTTACTTCAGGCTTCATAAGATTTTCTTCAGATTTAGGTTTATATCAAAATTCATCAAATTAACTTAAGATTTCATCATTTTTCATCATATTTTCAGCAGATTTATGTTCACTTCAAATTTCATCTGTTTTTTTATTTCATCAGATTTTCTTCAAATTTCTTTATGTTTTATTCAAATTTCATGTGATTTCCTACATATTTTTGTTTAAATCAAGTTTACATCAAGTTTCATCAGTTTTTTTTATTTCATCCTATTTTCTTCAGATTTATGTATACTTAAAATTTCATGAGTTTTTCATCAGATTATTGTTCACTTCAAATTTCGTCAGACTTCCTTTAGATTGAATCAGATTTTCAGAATTATGTTCCATTCAATTTCATCAGATTACATCAAATTTTCTTTATATTTTCTTCACATTTAGGTTCACTTCATAATTCATCACATTTCATCATATTTTTTTAGACTTATGTATTTACTTCAACCTTCATAAGATTTTCTTCAGATTTAGGTTTATATCGAAATTCATCAAATTTACTTAAGATTTCGTCATTTTTATCAGATTTTCTCCAGATTTATGTTCACTTTAAATTTCATCCGTTTTTTTATTTCAATAGATTTTCATCAAATTTCTTTAAATTATCTTCAAATTTCATGTGATTTCCTACACATTTTTGTTTACACCAAGTTTCATCAGTTTCTTTTTTATTTCATCCTATTTTCTTCAGATTTATGTATACTTCAAATTTCATGAGTTTTTTATCAGATTATTGTTCACTTCAAATTTCGTCAGACTTCCTTTAGATTCTATTACATTTTCAGAATTATGTTCCATTCAATTTCATTTATTTTCATCAAATTTTCATTCTATTTTCTTCACATTTAGGTTCACTTCATAATTCATCATATTTCATCATATTTTTTTAGACTTATGTATTTACTTCAACCTTCATAAGATTTTCTTCAGATTTAGGTTTATATCATTATTCATCAAATTTACTTGAGATTTCATCATTTTTCATCAGATTTTCTGCAGATTTATGTTCACTTCAAATTTCATCAGTTTTTTTATTTCATCAGATTATCTTCAAATTTCTTTAAATTATATTAAAATTTCATGTGATTTCCGACATATTTTTGTTTACACCAAGTTTCATCAATTTCTTTTTTATTTCATCCTATTTTCTTCAGATTTATGTATACTTTAAATTTCATCAGATTATATTGTTCCCTTCAAATTTCATCAGAATTCCTTTAGATTTAATCATATTTTCAGAATTATGTTCCATTCAATTTCATCATATTTCATCAAATTTTCTTTTTATTTTCTTCACATTTAGGTTCACTTCATAATTCATCCTATTTCATCATATTTTTTTAGACTTATGTATTTACTTCAGGCTTCATAAGATTTTCTTCAGATTTAGGTTTATATCAAAATTCATCAAATTAACTTAAGATTTCATCATTTTTCATCATTTTTTCAGCAGATTTATGTTCACTTCAAATTTCATCTGTTTTTTTATTTCATCAGATTTTCTTCAAATTTCTTTATGTTTTATTCAAATTTCATGTGATTTCCTACATATTTTTGTTTAAATCAAGTTTACATCAAGTTTCATCAGTTTTTTTTATTTCAATCTATTTTCTTCAGATTTATGTATACTTCAAATTTCATGAGTTTTTCATCAGATTATTGTTCACTTCAAATTTCGTCAGACTTCCTTTAGATTCAATCAGATTTTCAGAATTATGTTCCATTCAATTTCATCAGATTTCATCAAATTTTCTTTCTATTTTCTTCACATTTAGGTTCACTTCATAATTCATCATATTTCATCATATTTTTTTTAGACTTATGTATTTACTTCAACCTTCATAACATTTTCTTTAGATTTAGGTTTATATCAAAATTAATCAAATTTCATGAAGATTTTGTCATTTTTTATCAGATTTTCTCCAGATTTATGTTTACCTCAAATTTTATCCGTTTTTTATTTCATCAGATTTTCTTCAAATTTCTTTAAATTATCTTCAAATTTCATGTGATTTCCTACAAATTTTTGTTTACACCAAGTTTCATCAGTTTCTTTTTTATTTTATCCTATTTTCTTCAGATTTATGTATACTACAAATTTCATGAGTTTTTCATCAGATTATTGTTCACTTCAAATTTCGTCAGACTTCCTTTAGATTTAATGATATTTTCAGAATTATGTTCCATTCAATTTCATCATATTTCATTAAATTTTCTTTTTATTTTCTTCAAATTTAGGTTCACTTCATAATTCATCATATTTTTTTAGACTTATGTATTTACTTCAGGCTTCATAAGATTTTCTTCAGATTTAGGTTTATATCAAAATTCATCAAATTAACTTAAGATTTCATCATTTTTCATCATATTTTCAGCAGATTTATGTTCACTTCAAATTTCATCTGTTTTTTTATTTCATCAGATTTTCTTCAAATTTCTTTATGTTTTATTCAAATTTCATGTGATTTCCTACATATTTTTGTTTAAATCAAGTTTACATCAAGTTTCATCAGTTTTTTTTATTTCAATCTATTTTCTTCAGATTTATGTATACTTCAAATTTCATGAGTTTTTCATCAGATTATTGTTCACTTCAAATTTCGTCAGACTTCCTTTAGATTCAATCAGATTTTCAGAATTATGTTCCATTCAATTTCATCAGATTTCATCAAATTTTCTTTCTATTTTCTTCACATTTAGGTTCACTTCATAATTCATCATATTTCATCATATTTTTTTAGACTTATGTATTTACTTCAACCTTCATAACATTTTCTTTAGATTTAGGTTTATATCAAAATTAATCAAATTTCATGAAGATTTTGTCATTTTTTATCAGATTTTCTCCAGATTTATGTTTACCTCAAATTATTTCATCAGATTTTCTTCAAATTTCTTTAAATTATCTTCAAATTTCATGTGATTTCCTACAAATTTGTGTTTACACCAAGTTTCATCAGTTTCTTTTTTATTTCATCCTTTTTCTTCAGATTTATGTATACTACAAATTTCATGAGTTTTTCATCAGATTATTGTTCACTTCAAATTTCGTCAGACTTCCTTTAGATTTAATGATATTTTCAGATTATGTTCCATTCAATTTCATCATATTTCATCAAATTTTCTTTTTATTTTCTTCAAATTTAGGTTCACTTCATAATTCATCATATTTTTTTAGACTTATGTATTTACTTCAGGCTTCATAAGATTTTCTTCAGATTTAGGTTTATATCAAAATTCATCAAATTAACTTAAGATTTCATCATTTTTCATCATATTTTCAGCAGATTTATGTTCACTTCAAATTTCATCTGTTTTTTTATTTCATCAGATTTCTTCAAATTTCTTTATGTTTTATTCAAATTTCATGTGATTTCCTACATATTTTTGTTTAAATCAAGTTTACATCAAGTTTCATCAGTTTTTTTTATTTCATCCTATTTTCTTCAGATTTATGTATACTTCAAATTTCATGAGTTTTTCATCAGATTATTGTTCACCTTCAAATTTCGTCAGACTTCCTTTAGATTTAATCAGATTTTCAGAATTATGTTCCATTCAATTTCATCAGATTTCATCAAATTTTCTTTCTATTTTCTTCACATTTAGGTTCACTTCATAATTCATCATATTTCATCATATTTTTTAGACTTATGCATTTACTTCAGCCTTCATAAGATTTTCTTCAGATTTAGGTTTAAATCAAAATTCATCAAATTAAACTTAAGATTTCATCATTTTTCATCATATTTTCAGCAGATTTATGTTCACTTCAAATTTCATCTGTTTTTTTATTTCATCAGATTTTCTTCAAATTTATTTATGTTTTATCCAAATTTCATGTGATTTCCTAAATATTTTTGTTTAAATCAAGTTTACATCAAGTTTCATCAGTTTTTTTTATTTCATCCTATTTTCTTCAGATTTATGTATACTTCAAATTTCATGAGTTTTTCATCAGATTATTGTTCACTTCAAATTTCGTCAGACTTCCTTTAGATTCAATCAGATTTCAGAATTATGTTCCATTCAATTTCATCAGATTTCATCAAATTTTCTTTCTATTTTCTTCACATTTAGGTTCACTTCATAATTCATCATATTTCATCATATTTTTTTAGACTTATGTATTTACTTCAACCTTCATAACATTTTCTTCAGATTTAGGTTTATATCAAAATTAATCAAATTTCATGAAGATTTTGTCATTTTTTATCAGATTTTCTCCAGATTTATGTTTACCTCAAATTTCATCCGTTTTTTATTTCATCAGATTTTCTTCAAATTCTTTAATTATCTTCAAATTTCATGTGATTTCCTACAAATTTTTGTTTACACCAAGTTTCATCAGTTTCTTTTTTATTTCATCCTATTTTCTTCGATTTATATATACTACAAATTTCATGAGTTTTTCATCAGATTATTGTTCACTTCAAATTTCGTCAGACTTCCTTTAGATTTAATGATATTTTCAGAATTATGTTCCATTCAATTTCATCATATTTCATCAAATTTTCTTTTTATTTTCTTCAAATTTAGGTTCACTTCATAATTCATCATATTTTTTTAGACTTATGTATTTACTTCAGGCTTCATAAGATTTTCTTCAGATTTAGGTTTATATCAAAATTCATCAAATTAACTTAAGATTTCATCATTTTTCATCATATTTTCAGCAGATTTATGTTCACTTCAAATTTCATCTGTTTTTTATTTCATCAGATTTTCTTCAAATTCTTTATGTTTTATTCAAATTTCATGTGATTTCCTACATATTTTTGTTTAAATCAAGTTTACATCAAGTTTCATCAGTTTTTTTTATTTCAATCTATTTTCTTCAGATTTATGTATACTTCAAATTTCATGAGTTTTCATCAGATTATTGTTCACTTCAAATTTCGTCAGACTTCCTTTAGATTCAATCAGATTTTCAGAATTATGTTCCATTCAATTTCATCAGATTTCATCAAATTTTCTTTCTATTTTCTTCACATTTAGGTTCACTTCATAATTCATCATATTTCATCATATTTTTTTAGACTTATGTATTTACTTCAACCTTCATAACATTTTCTTTAGATTTAGGTTTATATCAAAATTAATCAAATTTCATGAAGATTTTGTCATTTTTATCAGATTTTCTCCAGATTTATGTTTACCTCAAATTTTATCCGGTTTTTATTTCATCAGATTTTCTTCAAATTTCTTTAAATTATCTTCAAATTTCATGTGATTTCCTACAAATTTTTGTTTACACCAAGTTTCATCAGTTTCTTTTTTATTTCATCCTATTTTCTTCAGATTTATGTATACTACAAATTTCATGAGTTTTTCATCAGATTATTGTTCACTTCAAATTTCGTCAGACTTCCTTTAGATTCAATCAGATTTTCAGAATTATGTTCCATTCAATTTCATCATATTTCATCAAATTTCTTTTTATTTTCTTCAAATTTAGGTTCACTTCATAATTCATCATATTTTTTTAGACTTATGTATTTACTTCAGGCTTCATAAGATTTTCTTCAGATTTAGGTTTATATCAAAATCATCAAATTAACTTAAGATTTCATCATTTTTCATCATATTTTCAGCAGATTTATGTTCACTTCAAATTTCATCTGTTTTTTTATTTCATCAGATTTTCTTCAAATTCTTTATGTTTTATTCAAATTTCATGTGATTTCCTACATATTTTTGTTTAAATCAAGTTTACATCAAGTTTCATCAGTTTTTTTTATTTCATCCTATTTTCTTCAGATTTATGTATACTTCAAATTTCATGAGTTTTCATCAGATTATTGTTCACTTCAAATTTCGTCAGACTTCCTTTAGATTTAATCAGATTTTCAGAATTATGTTCCATTCAATTTCATCAGATTTCATCAAATTTTCTTTCTATTTTCTTCACATTTAGGTTCACTTCATAATTCATCATATTTCATCATATTTTTTAGACTTATGCATTTACTTCAGCCTTCATAAGATTTTCTTCAGATTTAGGTTTAAATCAAAATTCATCAAATTAACTTAAGATTTCATCATTTTTCATCATATTTTCACAGATTTATGTTCACTTCAATTTCATCTGTTTTTTATTTCATCAGATTTTCTTCAATTTATTTATGTTTTATCCAAATTTCATGTGATTTCCTAAATATTTTGTTTAAATCAAGTTTACATCAAGTTTCATCAGTTTTTTTTATTTCATCCTATTTTCTTCAGATTTATGTATACTTCAAATTTCATGAGTTTTTCATCAGATTATTGTTCACTTCAAATTTCGTCAGACTTCCTTTAGATTCAATCAGATTTTCAGAATTATGTTCCATTCAATTTCATCAGATTTCATCAAATTTTCTTTCTATTTTCTTCACATTTAGGTTCACTTCATAATTCATCATATTTCATCATATTTTTTTAGACTTATGTATTTACTTCAACCTCATAACATTTTCTTCAGATTTAGGTTTATATCAAAATAATCAAATTTCATGAAGATTTTGTCATTTTTTATCAGATTTTCTCCAGATTTATGTTTACCTCAAATTCATCCGTTTTTTATTTCATCAGATTTTCTTCAAATTTCTTTAAATATCTTCAAATTTCATGTGATTTCCTACAAATTTTTGTTTACACCAAGTTTCATCAGTTTCTTTTTTATTTCATCCTATTTTCTTCAGATTTATATTACTACAAATTTCATGAGTTTTTCATCAGATTATTGTTCACTTCAAATTTCGTCAGACTTCCTTTAGATTTAATGATATTTTCAGAATTATGTTCCATTCAATTTCATCATATTTCATCAAATTTTCTTTTTATTTTCTTCAAATTTAGGTTCACTTCATAATTCATCATATTTCATCATATTTTTTTAGACTTATGTATTTACTTCAGGCTTCATAAG
>CATIWC010003550.1:0-81495 GCA_948472305.1 Vicia faba | reverse complement strand
CAAAAAGAATAAGAAAATGTTGGGGAAAAAGTTTAAATGCCCTAAAAATCTAAGTTCATATTTTCGGTGTTTTATGAAAACAATTTAAGTGTTAATAAATAATAATTAAAATTCTAATTCTAATTTATTTTAATTAATAAAAAGCCTAAGATCTAATTGTCCAAAAAAATCAATTACTTAATTTACACCCTAAAACTAATTTTTTGTTGATTTTATTATATGGCTTCTTTCTGATTTTTATGTATAAGTTTTGATTAAAAAAAGTTAATTAATAATAAAATAAATAATAAAAATAAAGGGAAAATGAAGAAAGTAAAGCAAAAAGGGTTTTGGTAATGCTGGGGTTCGAACCCCCTCCCTTCTCTTCACACGCTTGGTTCCAACATGTTATATGTTTCTTGTTTAACATATTTGGACATATGAAACTTATTGATAACACAAAGATTAAGAAATTTGAAATTAGAAAATCCTTACCATCGATGTGATTGAGGGAGGCGTCCTGGACACGGTTGAGCATGGTTATGGACTTGAGGAGATTCCTGGGGATGTCAGGATGATGATTCAAAGCTTTGTTTCAGTTGAGAATGGCAGGAAAGTTGGGATACGATTTGCACCTAATCTTTGAAAATTTTATGTTTGAGGACTTGTTTCTTTGGCAGCCAATATGTGTCCTTGTCTTATGGAGTGTTACTTTGAAAAAGGATGTGTTAATTCTTTTTATGCAATACGACGTGTTAATTCTACTTTATGCAATACGACGTGTAAATACCCTAGGGTCGGTCGAACCATGTCTACTTGTTAGAGCACGAATGTAGCATTATCTACCTTTGGGCATTTTTCTTTTGAAAATACCTCTTCAGGTAAGAACATGTTAATTCCTTTCTATGCCAACACGTGAGTCTTTGAAGGTCGAGTTGCGGTAGGAAGTAAAATTAATATTATTCATAAAAAACACAAAATAAAGGGAAACTTTTAAGTCGAACTATGACGCTTTCGTTCCTTAAAAGGGATACATAGGAATTTGGTCGTGGGGCTTAAGCGAGCAATACTTTGTAAATATTCCTTATTTTATTCATGTTTTCTTTTGCATGCATTCTATTTTTGCATTTTTTCCTTTAGCTCGCAAGCTTTATATTTTGAACACGCACTTTGATTAGAACAACAAGAGTGGGACGTATGGAGTACCACGGACGTGAGGGGTGCTAATACCTTCCCCTTACGTAATCAACTCCCTTACTCGTATCTCTAGGTCGCGAGACTTTGATTTCACCCCTCTCATGTTTACTCAATGTTTACCTTTCTCTTCATGTGGGATAAAAAAACATTCGATAATGACTTCATTGATTTTCTCTCGATTATTTTTGACCGATTGTTTTAGCTGGCGACTTCACTGGGGATTAGATTGACCAATTGTTGGTCCATCCCGGAGTCACTCCTAGATCTTGCTGTTTTGTTTTCATTTGATGTTTATTTTTATGCTTTATAGCTTGTTCATCTATGCATGTTTATCTGAGCATATGTATGCATTGCATTTTTATCGCTTTTCATATACTGGTGTTGTGTTGGTTTCTGTGTTGCTTGATGAGTGGGTGTTACTATTTAGGTAAAAGACCCAATACCCAAGCCAAAAATGTAAACTCTTAGGAACACTTAGGAATAGAATGGAACACGACGGCTAATGGATATAGATCAGATGAGGTTAAATGAAGTAATATTGTTATCACGTAGGTGTTACGATGATAGTATTTTCAGGTGAACACATGATTTTGAGTTGCCCTTTGACCTTACCATGACCTAGATTTCACCCGTGAGTGGGGCGGGACAAATCTTACGGTACAATTGGTGACTCTCTGGTTCTTATGGTTTTATTCTGGATTTCAATTGGTGACTACGATTTCTTTGGTTTGTGTTCCAGACCTTTGATCTTGGTATCTCGACATATTCAGAAATAACACATCGAATACCCGGTGTTGTGGAAACCTTGATTCCATATTATTGAAATTGCATCATGGCATATTTATTTTTACAAAAAAAGAAATGTATAAAAAATTGTATATATGAAAGGTTAATCCACATGTTGTCTTCATTCCCAAGGAACCATGCTTGGAAACCTTGTGTTGTGCTTTTCCATCTCCTGCTGGATCAAAATCAAAATTAAAAGCATGCGGGTTCCTTGAGAATGATTGAACATGGCATTGCATCCACTCATTCACCTCATGCATCTTCATGCATTCATAATAGGTACTCAGAGTTGGGGAAATTCTTATTCAGGCCTAGTATTCTTTTCAGAACTAAGAATCTTGACTTCTCGTCACTCCGTGATCTGAAAAAGCTATGGAACAACTCCAGGGGAATTAGATGAGATGAAGGGTCATATGAGGATATTTATGTTGGAAATATAGAATTTGGTCCATGGTCAGGAACTTCTGGGAGAGGAGAACACTCAGTTTAAGACTCAGGTGAGTTTGGTTATAGAATTTCTGAAGACAGTATCATCAAAGGAAAGTGATCCTATATATGTTGCTGCAATATAAGCTGTCATTTCTCCCCATCCTGTGCGATCTCTTTTAAATCACTAGGAAATTTATGGATCTCTTCCACAACTTAGTGTTCCTGGGTCTACTCGTTCGTAACCATTTGTTGTTCCCCAAGAAAATCCAAAGGGGAAGGCTTATCAGCAGAGAGCAAAGAAGTCTTGAGAAGCAATTTGACGCAATTCCATTGTCTTATGCTCAACTACTTCTCTGGTTGCTTGAATTGTAGCTAATTAAGTTCCGTACTTTGGGGTCCTCTTCCCACACATCTCTCTCCTAATTTCAATGGTAATGCTAGATATGAGTTTCATTATGAGGCACTTGGTTATGATATTAAGGATTGCAAGGGGTTTTAAAGTATAAATTCAAACACTTGTCTGGTATCTTTTTAAAAGTCCAATTCCTACCTGGCAAACCGTTTCAGACTCTTTCTCCTCAACTGAGTGTTTCTCCTGTGTAGCAGAAGACGGGGTGATGCTTATGTGTTAAAGAAGTATAAGATATCTGGTTATTTGACATCTGGTTCTATGTAAAAAATACCTCAAAGGTTGAGTTATACATTCATATTTGTTTCTTCGGTGTAATAGAATATCCTTTGGTATAGTTTCTGGATATTGCTTATGTGTAGTTTGAAGACGAAGATTCTTTTGTGAAGTATGAGATTCCCCGGAATTCAGTTGCTAAAACTTATCTTTTGTGAAGTAGGAGATGAAGTTTTTTTTCTTCTGTGTAGTAGAAGATCCTTTGTTACAGTTTCTGAATATTTCTTATGTGTAGTAGAAGACAATGCTTCTTTTGTGTAGTAGGAGATGCCCCGGAATTCAGTTGCTGATTTTTCTCTTCTGTGTAGTAGAAGATACTTTGTGATGCAATTTATGCAATTTCTCTTGATAAAGCATTCATCACATCTTTTGATGGGATCCTTTGTGAATATCATCCTGGGGCACATGTCCATTCGGTTGAAGACGATGTGTCACCCGAAGATAAGGTCCAAGTTTGGATCAATCCAGAGAATATTGTGTTCACGTCAAATAAGAATGGAAACATGTTGCCCAAGTGATTGTCAATACTACAGAAAATCTCTGGAATTAATAAGTTCAGACGGAGTCGAGTCTCCTCAACCATGGCGATCATTTGTCTTTTACTGCATTTTTCATCTGTAACTTTGTTTGTTTGTTAAACATGGTTTGCATGAATGAACTTATTTTGTTTTTGAATATTAATTTGATGCAATGACTATGCTCGTATTGAAGTAATCCATTCGTTTACACTCATCCATTCATTTTCACTCATAAAAAGATTTTTCTTGCATGATGATACCAACTAAACTAGTCTTTTGCTTAGGCAAAGATTGGAGGGAGGATGAAGATAATCGAAAATGCAAAATATTTGGTTTATATGCTTTTGAATAAAACCCTATTGACAATGTACATGCATTGTTTCAAATCCCCAAACACCGGAGATATACAGGAGATAAACCTGTTAGAACAATGTTTAAATCTAGTACCCTATATTTAAGTTTTGATGATAACAAAGTGAAAAGATATAGTATTTAAATGTTTCATGTTTGAACTATTTGCTGCCTAAAATTATTATGCTCTGACTTGCAGATACTCTGATTGATATAAGCAAGATCACGTTTATTTCAGCATCAGAATTTGATTTCATACACCAGCATCAGAAGTTGCTACATCAGAACGTCAAGATCAGATGATCAACTCACGCACATGCTGAAGCTTGATGAACAAGACTGCGCTCAAACACTCTGATACAGAAACACATAGTTCATCAGCAGCGAAGCAGAATCAGAATGAGCCAAGCCAGAACGTGCATTGAAGAAGCAACGGTACTGTGCATTAAACGCTAATTAATTCCAACGGCCTCATTCTAGACAGGATCTGCTCAAAAAGGAAAACTTGTTATTAGCATTGAATCAAGAATATTGCATTCAACGTTCATCTTCTCAAGTGCTATATAAACAAGGCTTCGAAGATTATAATGGCTAATGCTCTCCAAATCTCTACACGCACAAAGCTGAACCATAATCTTCATTCTACCAGTTTTGCTAAACCACAATGATATTCCATTATTGTTTAGCAATCTAGTTTCTAAGCTTCATTTGTGTATACATCACAGTTGTGATAAAGTTTTGTAGAAAACATCCACACACATTGTTTTATACCTTTGTAAGAAAGTGTTGCCTTGACAAACCGGGTTGTGGTTTGAATCAAGAAGGCTTTAGCAGTTGTTAAAGCAGTCTGTAATATTCAGTTGAATATAGTGAATTAAGACCTCGTTGGAGAGAGGCGAAATCACCTTGACGGGTGGACTGGAGTAGTTTGAGATCAAACGAACCAGGATAAAAATATCTTGTCAATTGCTTTAGATTTCAGTTTTACAATTCAACCCCCCCTTCTTGTGTTTTTCACCCCTTCAATTGGCATCAGAGCGCCTGGTTCTGAGCTAAAACACTTAACCGTGTCAGTACAAGATCCAGCGTCAGAAAAACACAATGGCAGGAAACAATTCTCACTTCAGCAATGACAATAATGAGGACAGAGACAGATTCAGCGGCAAACCTCCAGTCTTTGATGGAGAAAACTTTGATTACTGGAAAGACAGAATTGAAAGCTTCTTTCTAGCACATGATGCTGATCTGTGGGATATGGTGACAGATGGATACACGCACCCTGTGAATGCAAGTGGTCAGAAGATTGATAGAAAATCAATTACTGATCAACAAAATCGTGACTTCAAGAATCACCATAAGGCCAGAACCATCCTCCTCAGTGCCATCTCCTATACTGAGTATGAAAACATCTCCAACAGAGACACAGCAAAGAACATCTTTGATTCTCTCAGAATGACGCATGAGGGCAACGTTCAAGTCAAAGAAACAAAAGCTCTGGCGCTCATTCAGAAGTATGAGGCGTTCAAAATGGAAGAATCTGAATCCATTGAAGCTATGTTCTCTAGATTCCAGATTCTGGTAGCTGGTCTCAAAGTTCTGGACAAAGGATACTCTACTGCTGACCATGTCAAGAAAATAATCAGAAGTTTACCCAAGCAGTGGAGGCCTATGGTTACTGCTCTGAAGCTAGCTAAAGATCTCAACAAAATCACTCTGGAGGAACTTATAAGCTCCCTCAGAAGTCATGAGATAGAGCTAGAAGCTGACGAGCCTCAGAAGCAAGGTAAGCCTTTAGCATTAAAATCTAACAGAAAATCTGAGTCTAAAGTCTTGCAGGCAGTTGAAGAAACCTCTGATGGATCCTCATCAGAAGAAGACGAACTTTCCCTTCTCTCCAGAAGAGTAAATCAACTGTGGAAGCAAAGACAAAGGAAGTTCAGGAATCCCAGAAGATCTGATCAGAACGAGTCCTCTTCCAGATACAGAAGGACAGATTCTTCCTCTGGATACAGAAGATCTGAAGGCTCCTCCAGTAGCAAGAAGCCAAACACCAAAGACATCATCTGCTATGAGTGCAATGAGCAAGGTACAAGAGTGACTGCCCAAAGCTTCAGAGGGAAAAGCCCAAAAAGAAGTTTGGAAGAGAGAAGAAGAAAAGTCTCATGGCCACATGGGATGACTCTGACTCGTCTGAAGCTGACTCAGAATCAGATGATGAAAGGGCAAACATAGCCCTTATGGCTAACATTCCAGATGATAGTGAAGCTTCTGAATCAGACTCAGAATCAGACACAGAAGAGGTATTTCCTAACTTCGCTGTTAATTTTACAAAGGCTGAACTTGCTGAAAGCCTCAATGAAATTCTGGAACGCTATCAGCAGATTAGAGCTAAATTCAGAGACCTGAAAAGGAATCTTGAATCTGACTCTAATAATTCTGAGAGTCTCAAATTGGAAAACTCTGAGCTGAGAGATAAAATTTCAAAATTAGAAAACTCTTTACAAAACTCTCAGAAGGAACCAATTTCTGAAACTCCCAGCAACGCTGATGAGATCATCAAGGAGTATGATCATAGTTTCCAGAAGTTCTTAGCTAAAAGCATAGATAGAAGCAGAATGGCTTCAATGATCTATGGAGTTAGCAGAAACGGCAGGAAAGGTATAGGATACCAAGGTAAGGTTCCTACACCAAAGAATGTCATGGACTTGACCATTAAACACACTCCTTTAAATTCACACTTTGTGTATGGTCACACACATGATATCAAATATACTAGCAGTAAGCACTCTGTGAAACCAAAATTCAACCAGAGTTTTGGTAAAACTAACAAGTCAGGACCCAAGAAAATCTGGGTACCTAAGGACAAAATAATACATGTTGCAGATATCTTTAGCAGCAAGTCAGAAACACCAGTCATGGTACCTGGACTCTGGCTGCTCACGACACATGACGGGAAGAAGGCATATGTTCCAAAGCCTGGAACTTAAGCCTGGAGGCCACGTTGGCTTTGGAGGCAATCAGAGGGGAAAGATAATTGGCTCTGGAACTGTAGGTAATGGAAATCTTCCCTCTATTAATAATGTTCTGCTAGTAGATGGATTGATGCATAATCTGTTATCCATAAGTCAATTAAGTGATAACGGTTATGATATAATCTTTAATCAAAAATCATGTAAAGCTGTTAGTCAGAAATATGGGACTATCCTGTTTAATGGTAAGAGGAAAAACAACATTTACAAAATCAAACTTTCTGAACTAAAGAGTCAGAACGTAAAATGTCTTCTGTCTGTTAACAATGAGCAGTGGATCTGGCACAGAAGATTGGGGCATGTTAGTATGAGAAGAATATCTCAGATTAACAAACTCAATCTAGTCAGAGGACTTCCAAATTTGAAGTTCAATTCAGATGCTCTGTGTGAAGCATGTCAGAAAGGCAAATTTGCAAAACCTTCTTTTAAATCCAAAAATGTTGTTTCCACCTCTAAGCCATTAGAACTTCTGCACATTGACTTATTTGGACCAGTTAAAACTGCTTCAGTCAATGGTAAGAAGTATGGGTTAGTAATCGTAGATGACTATAGCAGATGGACATGGGTAAAGTTCTTAAGACACAAGGACGAGTCACACTCTGTGTTTGTTACCTTCTGTAACCAAGTTCAGAATGAAAAAGATCTTAGAATCGTTAAAGTCAGAAGTGATCATGGTGGAGAATTTGAAAATAAAGATTTTGAGTCATTCTTTAATGACAAAGGCATTCTGCATGATTTCTCTTGTCCTAGAACTCCCCAACAAAATGGAGTTGTAGAACGAAAGAACAGAACATTGCAAGAAATGGCCAGAACCATGATCAATGAGACAAACGTTGCTAAGACTTTCTGGGCAGAGGCAATAAACACAGCGTGCTACATTCAGAATAGAATCTCAATAAGACCTATTCTGGAAAAGACTCCATATGAATTGTGGAAGAACAGAAAGCCCAACATTTCATATTTTCATCCATTTGGATGTACTTGCTTTATATTGAATACAAATAATTATTTGAACAAGTTTGACTCTAAGGCACAGAAGTGTATTATGTTAGGATACTCTGAACGCTCAAGAGGGTACAGAGTATACAATACAGAAACACAGATTGTGGAAGAATCAATCAGTGTTCGTTTTGATGATAAGCTTGACTCTGAAAAGTCAAAGCAGAATGAAACTTTTGCAGGTATAGAAATTGAATTTGCAGGTTCTGAAGACAAGTCATCAGAAGCTCTCAACCCAGACATTCCTTCAACATCTGAAAGGAGCACTGCTAGAAATCCTTCAACAGCTGCTGATCAACCTCAGAAGAGAGTGCCCAGAAGCAGCTTGGATCACCCAGAAGAGACTATCCTAGGAAGAAAGGAAGATCCAATCAGAACAAGAGCAAGCTTCAGAAACTCTGAAGAAACTCTTATGGGACTTGTGTCTCTGATTGAACCTTCTTCTATTGATGAAGTACTTCTGGACAATGACTGGATTCTGGCAATGCAAGAAGAGCTGAATCAATTCACCAGAAACGACGTATGGGATCTCGTTCCCAGACCAAAAGGATTCAACGTCATTGGAACAAGATGGGTGTTCAGAAACAAGCTAAATGAACAAGGTGAAGTCATCAGAAACAAGGCACGACTGGTTGCACAAGGTTATAGTCAGCAAGAGGGGATAGACTATACAGAAACCTTTGCCCCAGTCGCCAGGTTAGAATCTATCAGACTTTTAATTTCATTTGTTGTTAATAGAGGCATCACTCTGTATCAGATGGATGTCAAAAGTGCATTCTTAAATGGTTATATAGAAGAAGAAGTTTATGTTCACCAACCCCCAGGTTTTGAAAATACAAAACATCCAGAACATGTTTTCAAACTAAAGAAGTCACTGTATGGTCTGAAACAAGCTCCCAGAGCTTGGTATGAAAGGCTAAGTAACTTTCTGCTTGAAAATGAATTCACCAGAGGGAAAGTGGACACTACTCTATTCTGTAAAACAGTTAAGAGTGACATCTTAGTCTGTCAAATTTATGTTGATGATATCATTTTTGGTTCTACTAATCCTTCTCTTGGAAGAAAATTTGCTAAGTGTATGCAGGCAGAATTTGAGATGAGCCTCATGGGGGAACTGAAATTCTTTTTAGGAATTCAGATCAATCAAACTCCAGAAGGAACTTACATTCATCAGAGCAAATACATCAGAGATCTTCTGAAGAAATTTGACCTCTCAGAATGTAAGCCATCAAAGATTCCAATGCATCCCACGTGCATTCTGGAAAGAGAAGAGGTAAGCAAAAGTGTAGAACAGAAAGTCTACAGAGGTATGATTGGTTCTCTCCTCTATCTGACTGCTTCAAGACCTGACATATTATTCAGTGTTTGCATTTGTGCTAGATTCCAATCAGATCCTAGAGAATCTCACTTAACAGCTGTTAAGCGAATTTTCAAGTATCTGAAAGGTACTACTAATCTGGGTTTGTTTTATAGAAAATCTAGTGATTACAGCTTAGTAGGCTACTGCGATGCTGATTTTGCTGGAGACAGAGTGGAACGTAAAAGTACTTCTGGAAGCTGCCAGTTTCTGGGAGAAAATATGATCTCTTGGTCCAGCAAAAGGCAATCAACAATTGCTCTGTCAACAGCAGAAGCTGAGTACATAGCAGCAGCAGGATGTAGCACACAAATGCTCTGGATGAAAAGTCAGCTTGAAGACTTCCAGATTTTTGAGAGTAACATTCCTATACTTTGTGATAATACTTCTGCTATTTGCTTAAGTAAGAATCCTATTTTACATTCTAGAGCTAAGCATATAGAAATAAAGCATCATTTCATTAGGGACTATATTCAGAAAGGTATTTTGAACTTAAAATTTATAGATACAGACCATCAATGGGCTGATATCTTTACTAAACCCCTTTCAGAAGATAGGTTTAATTTCATTCTGAAACATCTCAGCATGAAAGTATGCCCGGAATGAAAATGTTTTAATTCCATATAGTTATCTTCAGAATGTAATTATATTACTGTGAACTTCTGATCAATCTTCTTTCAGAAAGATAGAACATGCAGATTGTATCAGATGCAAGTCTAAAGATCTGAGAGTCTAATCTCAAAGACAGACGTGCTGATCACTACATCAAACAAGTGTCATCCAATCATCAGCATATCTCTGAAGCAGAACGCGTGCACGCTTCTGAGAAGGCAAAGCGCTGATTGGGTGCATTGAGACACATGTCTGGTAACCGTTTTTAAGTATCTTTCTCAAATCCCCCAAAATCAGCAAGCATTTAATGAAAAGTAATCATTCTTTTAAATGGCAATCATGATTTTTTTTCTCTCTCTTAAAAACGTTTAACTTTTCAAAAACAACTTTGAAAACTCTATTTAAGCACATTAATCTCTCATTTATTCTTTACGCTTTCTCACAATCACTCAAGCATTTTCTGCATATTTCTGAGTTCATCCCTTGCAAACCTTTCTTTCTCAATACATTCTCAAAGCTTTTTTAGTGTGAACAATGGCATCCTCCAGCATTTCTGCAGGCAATCAGAAGAAAGCAACTTCTGAGCAATATCAGGTGCCACTCAGAACTCTCCTTACTCCGGTAAAGAACCTTGAAGTGCTTTCTGAGTTAATCATTGACTTTGAAAGCTTGAAGGAAAATGGATTTGACCTAACTGAAGAAATTAGGGCTCAAAAGTGGGAAAGGTACTTCGATAGGTTGGTTGGACCAACATTCCCAGCGCTAGTCAAGGAATTTTGGATTCACGCCAAGGTTGCAAAACATCTAGTCATTTCTTCTGTTATGGGAAAGAAGATTGTGATTTCTGAAGATCTCATTGCAAAGCTAATCGGTCAAAGTGGTGGTGGAGTCCATTGTGTGGACATGGCTGAAAGATGCGCTGATGTAGGTGTGGTAGCTAACAGGATTTTCACTCTTGGAATGCCCAGCAGCAAGATTAAGGATCTGAAGGATCACTGCAGAGTATGGGCTAAGATTATTCTGGGATGCTTCAACCACAGGAAACCAACAAGTTCTCCTGATTATATAAACGTGGATCAGCAGTTTCTGATCTACTTTATTGATCAGAAGGTTAAGATCAATCTGGCTCACTTCCTCTTCAACCATCTCAAAACCAGTGTGAAAGAGACAAGAGAAGAAGAAAGAACCAAGAGGGACTGGATACCGTTTGGAAGGCTTATATCAGATATTCTGACAGAGAATAGGCTGATTGAACATCTGATTGAAGCTCAGGAGCTGAGCACTATTGAACCAACCATTGGGAAACCTCTGAACGCTAAGAATCTGAAAAAGATGAAGCTGATAGAAAATATTCAGAAGGAACCCAGAGCTACTTCAACTGCTGATATCTCCAGCAGAAGAGTGCCTCTGAGTAATTTTCCGGTATTTTCTGAAATGGAATCCAAACCAGAGATGTTTCTCAGGTACCCAGATACGTACAAGGCAGAGGATACAGGTTCAAAGCTGAAGATCAAAGATCTGAGTCAACCCCAACCGGAAGTGACTCAGAAGAAGACAAAGAAGAGGAAAGCGCCAACAGAAGGATCATCTCATCAGACTCCAAAGAAAAGAGGTATTTCATCTGCTGCCCCTGTTTTAATTTCATCTACTATTCCAACATCTGCTGCCCCTTCTCAAACCTCCCACAGAATATCCATCCCAATCCCTACTATTGATGAAACCATACCAGAAGACCCTTCTGAGGCCTTACTACTTAGAAGACCCAGAACCAAACTCCCCAAACAACCAACAGTTTCAACAACACCAGCACTTGACCGAGTGCTAGCTGATATTGAGCGTGAACATGCTTCTGCTCAACCACTCTCTGAACCACTAAACATTCCTCCTCCACAACCAGAACAACAACAACAACCAGAACCAGAACCACAACAACAACAACCACTCACAGAAGAACCTCTGATCCCTGAGCAATCAGAGATTCCACCTCCCTCTCCCCAACCAGAAATAAATCCACCTTCACCACAAACAGAGTTTCACCACTATGAAACCCCTTCTCCTCATCATTCTGACCCTCACTCACCTCAACCATCACCGTTGGCAATCCAGTTGCCATGTGGAACCACTGTTTTCAGGCCCCAGTTACCATCCTCATTAGAATCAACACCTCCAAAAACTCCAACCACTCCAATAGAAATATCTGATTCTGATACCCCTCCTCCAAAACAAACAGCCTCTCAGAAATCCGCTGAAAACCCCAGCAGAACTTTCATTGACTTAACCAGTCTTGAACGTCTTGCTGATTTAAGACACAAAATTGCCATCCCAAAACCAAAGCAACCAGATGTTGGCTCTGGTATTTTGAATTTTGAAACAGGTGTGCTGCAATGGATTGCTTCTTTGAAGCAAGCTTGCCCTGGGATGATTGACCCAGCTGCTTCTGATCAGCTCTGGTCACAGTTCAGATCTTGGGTACGTGCTGTAACCCTCAAGTTGCAGGACGTCAACTATGAGCAGGCTCAACAGAACTTCAGCAAGCTGCTGAAGGAAGTTGAAAGTCAGCTACCTCAGGAAGTTGTGCTCCCTCTGGACTCTGAACCTTGGTCTGAGAAAACGCAAGCTGCTAAGGTGCAACCATCAGAAGAAGACAAGACCATTCAGGCTGAAGAAAATCCAGCAGAAGATGTCGCTGAAAGTTCTGAGAAGCCTCCTCCTTCTGATGCTTCTCAAGCTGCCTTGGACAGGCAGACTCTGGAAGAATTAAGGCTGAATGACTTGCGTCTACAGCAGCGGATGGAAGAGAATGATCAGAAGATGAAAGCAAGAATGGATGTGCAGGACAACAAGATTGACTCTGTTGTCAGCATGGTGCAGAAACAGAATGAAACTTCTGAAAAGATTCAAGCAATGCTGGAGAGCCTATTCACACGCATGCCTCCTCAACCTTAAATCTTTTTTCATGCATAACATTTTTCAGGTTTTCTTCATTTTCTGATGTACTGTTTTGACTAAGTTTTTGTAATATTTTCTTGCTCTGATTCTGAACTATCTTAATATAATTTGTTTTTCTGATCTTAATTGTTTTAGCACATCACCAACCTTTTTGATTGCTGACAAAAAGGGGGAGAACAAGAATGATATTTAAATCAATAACGGGCTAACTAGACAGAAACTCTCAAACATTCTAACTCTATTACTTGAAATGTTTTTCTGTTTTGTTTAAAGTCTACAGGCACAAGGAAGCTCCTGGACACTCTGAAGACTAGAAACTCTGAGCAAAATGTAGAAGCTCTGATCAATGTTGCTCTGATCAATATGAAGTTCTGATCGTCCTAAATACTCTGATCCAAAGCAAAGCTCTGACAAGAAAAGCTCTGAAGCTCTGCTCTCTGATAAGTCAAAGACTCTGATAATCTGATGTTCAAAGAAAGAAAAAGATCTGATCCTGAAGAACACGTATATCAAAGGGAAGTAATAAACTCAGGGGGAGTATTTCTTAACTCTGACTTCTCCGTACTTCTTACTCTGATACATTTTCCAGATACCTTTTCACGTTATTTTTCATTTAAAATATCTAGTTTTTGTCATCATCAAAAAGGGGGAGATTGTTAGAACAATGTTTGAATCTAGTACCCTATATTTAAGTTTTGATGATAACAAAGTGAAAAGATATAGTATTTAAATGTTTCATGTTTGAACTATCTGCTGCCTAAAATTATTATGCTCTGACTTGCAGATACTCTGATTGATATAAGCAAGATCACGTTTATTTCAGCATCAGAATTTGATTTCATACACCAGCATCAGAAGTTGCTACATCAGAACGTCAAGATCAGATGATCAACTCACGCACATGCTGAAGCTTGATGAACAAGACTGCGCTCAAACACTCTGATACAGAAACACATAGTTCATCAGCAGCGAAGCAGAATCAGAATGAGCCAAGCCAGAACGTGCATTGAAGAAGCAACGGTACTGTGCATTAAACGCTAATTAATTCCAACGGCCTCATTCTAGACAGGATCTGCTCAAAAAGGAAAGCTTGTTATTAGCATTGAATCAAGAATATTGCATTCAACGTTCATCTTCTCAAGTGCTATATAAACAAGGCTTCGAAGATTATAATGGCTAATGCTCTCCAAATCTCTACACGCACAAAGCTGAACCATAATCTTCATTCTACCAGTTTTGCTAAACCACAAACTCTGATATTCCATTATTGTTTAGCAATCTAGTTTCTAAGCTTCATTTGTGTATACATCACAGTTGTGATAAAGTTTTGTAGAAAACATCCACACACATTGTTTTATACCTTTGTAAGAAAGTGTTGCCTTGACAAACCGGGTTGTGGTTTGAATCAAGAAGGCTTTAGCAGTTGTTAAAGCAGTCTGTAATATTCAGTTGAATATAGTGAATTAAGACCTCGTTGGAGAGAGGCGAAATCACCTTGACGGGTGGACTGGAGTAGTTTGAGATCAAACGAACCAGGATAAAAATATCTTGTCAATTGCTTTAGATTTCAGTTTTACAATTCAACCCCCCCTTCTTGTGTTTTTCACCCCTTCAAAACCCTCGTTAACCCCTTTGAGCCTTGAAGTGGAAGTTTCTTTTCTGATTTGAAAAAACCCTCATTTTTAACCCGGACAGAGTAATGTTCAGTTAATCTGATCGAGTATTCAAATATCATCTGGAGTGCGCATATAAGGATCAACCATAATGGTTATCCTTCAACCATCTGTAGGACAAAAGATGACGATACCACAATGGTTATTCCTCTTCGACCGAGAAATGATGCAATCACCACCCTTCTAAAAGTCAAAAGACTATGGGTCACATGGCTGGTTCAGAAAGAAAAGTGAATGAAAAAGAAAAGGAAAGAAAGGCCGCTAAGGCAAAAGTTAGGGCATCCTGCTGGACTTCAAAATAAAAATTCAAATAATTTGTCCAGGCAAAAGTTACGGAAACAAAAAGAATGAAAAGCATGAAAAGCGAAAAGGATTACCAAATAAAAATCCTCAACAAAGAACAAAGTCATATGATCAGACACTAAAAACAAACAGGTAAGTGACTGCCATGTCAAATAAACCTCAGTGATTCCTCAACCATCTCGAACTCTTCTTGAGAGATGAATTCTTGTATCGAGTTAACAGAACGTCAGAGTGGAGAACATCATGGAGAATGGGTGGGTACTGAATCATTTTCAGCCTTAAATTTTTTTTCTAAAACCGTGAACCGGGTCACGTTACAACCCTCAAAAGTCCTAATTGAAGCGGGGTTTATTTCGAAAGCATTCCATAATAAGATAGCGTTAAATGACTCCTAAATGGTGTGTTAAAATATCTATGATGATATCATATGCTTGCATTATCTTTCGTGAAAATATTTTTGAATGTTGCACTTTAGCTAGTGATTCATTCACAGCAAAGTAGTAACATCATTTCAATCAAAATTCGCCAACTTCAAGACTAACATAGGCTTTACATTAGAATTTTCATTCTCAGAATAAAAATATTTTTTCTGTTTGCAAACTGTTGTACCCCAAAATTTTCCCTCTCATTTTACTCAACACATGCCCATTGAGGTCCCCAACTTGCCCAAGGATGACCAAGAATTGACCAGACAAATTCTCCTCCTAAGGCAAGGAACCTCTGACTAGGGTTTCAATTTTCATCAAGATATGTGAGACCCAATGGTCTCAAATGTTTTCCATGGCCCTATTATGTCCTCAAGATCATCCATGACAAATTTCACGCCTTGCACAATAAGTTTGCTCAGTCAACTGTACTAGGTCAAAAGTCAATTATGGCCTATATACAGTCAAACTTCAAGATTTTTGGTCAACATCAACATTTTGAAGTGATATCCATCATTTTATCAAAGGTTGATCATGATTCTTCAAGAAATGCTCCTAACTCATCAAAATTTAAAAATTGCAAATTAGGGTTTCTATAGGAAAAGTCAACCCAAACTTTGATCAGGCATAACTTTCTCATACTTTATCAGAAATTTTTCCAACAAAGCTCATTTTGAAGAGAATACAATTCCCTACAACTTATTTTCAGTCCTCAAGTTCAAGAAATTCCCCAATTAAAAGATACAAGCTCAAACATTATAGGTCCTCTCAAAAAGTAAACAAAAACACCTTTTGGGTCAAAGCTCCTTATATGAACATGGAATATCCAATTGAAATGAAACCAAAAGGGTTGTTTATAGGACATCCTAAGCTCTCTAAAAAGTCCAAGAACACCCTATTAGGGTTAAAATGAGAGAGATTTGCATTTCTAAAGTTGACCAATTTTTGGAAAAGTGCATGAAGCCAATAATGACCAAACTTGAATTTTTTTCCAAATGGGCCCATCTTTTCATGTTTGAAACTGTTTCTAACATGGTCCACGATCTCTAAGCCCACCCATGAATTATTATATTATTTATGCTATTTATTTTGATATTTTATTCATTAAAATGCAAAATTAAATAAATAAATAATAGAAATAATGTAAGATTTGATTTGGAATCTTTTTCTCATCAAATAATGGGAAAAATGTGTTGGCATATCAAGGAAATTTCGTGGAGAGAAGAGAAGATTTGATTTGGTCCAAAAAATCACATAATTGAAAGAAAATATTTACTAATGAAAGCTTGGATTTTCCTCCATCTTTGTTGACCTAATGTGATATACTACATAAGCACAACCCTTCAGAAGTACAAGGACACACACAGCTGCCTCCACAAGTCCCAAATTATTTCCAAAAATTTCAAAGAAAAAGTGAAAATTGTACCAAGCGATCCAAGCCTTATCCATCCAAACCAAGTATCCTAGTTTCTTCCTGAAGGTCTCAGGAGTCATCCACATTCGTTAGCCAAGCCAAATCGTGCCCATGATCCCCCCTTCAAGCATCACCGATTTGGTATAATTTCTTGAATTCAAATCCTTCGATTACACAATATAAATGAGTTATGTGTGCATATATGTGTTCATATTGATCATTGTAAATGTTTTAACGTGCTTCATGTGAGTTTCAGTGCCAAAATCACAGCTTGCCACTGTTAGGGTTTGAAAATGTGTGAGCTTCGGTTTCAGAGATAGAGACATTTTTAGACCAAACTAAGGCCATGGTTGAACTTGCAGCCTAGGTTTTAGGGGGGGTAGGCAAAATTCCAGGCTTCAAATCTCCCTATTTTGCAGGTTACGTTTTTGGGCTAGCCAGAGATGATGACCGGAGCCATCGTCTGAGGTGGTTTGACCGGCCTGTGACCCTGCGTGACAGTGGTTTCTTCTGGTTGGATCGTTCAAATATCATAGACCCCACAAGCATGCGTGTGTCTTGCTGACTCAGCCATAAACCTGTTTTTATATTATATTGTTTTTTTGTTATCATATACATGAATGAACAATTTGCACAGATGGTAAAGGCAACGCACTGTAAAGGGGAGGACCTGGGTTCGATGCCCAGGTCAGGCGTTTTGTTTTTCTAACAAGTTATTTGCAGATCCCATGTCCCAAAGGCAAACACGCCCACCGTGTAGCATCAAATCTGCACCACCCAATGTCCACAGAGCCAGATCCAAGAGCCTCCAGCATGCGTCCCCATTATGCACCCTTAAGCACGCCCACCACTAAATATCACACAAAGGCAATGAGCTTGTACAAATTTGGGCCTAGCAGATTCAGTCTCACACCCCCCCAGATTGCTAACACAATCACAGGCCCATTACTTTTCTCTCTCTTTTTAAATTTCTTTATTTTAATTTGTTTAATTATTTTATCTTTTTAAAATTCACCTTTTTTATTATTTTAATCATAAAATCAGAAAAAATCACAAAAAAAAATAGATTTAGGTTTTTTTCAATTAATTTTTTTTTTTTTGTAAATTATTTTAGTTTCATTAATTTAACTTATTTTTTCTTTAAATTCAAAATTGATTAGAATTAGGTTAGAACATCAAATATTTTTTTAATAAAATAACAAAAATATTAGTTTCATTAGAATTTATTGTAATGAATATTTTTCTTTCTTTTTTAATTTAGTTAATTAGGATATTATTATGATATTTTCATTAATAAATAAAAACACAAAAGAGAGGTTTTCTTTTAATTTAAGAGCATTTTTAGGGTTTAGACGCTTCTTTATTCTTCGCGCGTTCATTATTTTCTGTTTTACTTTTTAATTATGTAACTGTTTCCCGGTTTGTAATAGTTTAATTAGGGTTTAAATTTTCGCATCTAATTATGTAATTGCTCTGAGGCCTTGTAATAGCTTAGGAGTTTTTATTTTCTGCAATTTAATTTCCGCACTATAAACTGCTTAGATGAATGGCTAATAGGATTATATTGAAAGATAACGATTAATTGAACATAGCATAACTTAATTCAAAGATAATATATCTGAATCAAGCACACTTGCACATGCTCACCCCTAGGGTATCTCCCACTTCAGTTGCCTTCGAAACGGTCACAACTCTCGAAACGTGAGAATTTTTAGTGATTGTCCTTTAGTTCAAGAGGTCACAAGTCCCTCGATGGACCTTTTGACTGTTGCCTCGGTTAAAAAGTGATCTTAGAACTTTAGGACAATTACTAAGAGTTCTTGCCCAGTTGCCTTAGTGACCGTAAACGTCCCTTCGATAGTCCCTCAACATCCAACGATAGGGCTACCTACTCACTAATAGTAGGATAGCACTATCTAAAGGAAAGGAGGAAAAGAACGCCCTTTTTCGAATAGGTAGATAGTTGTTAAGTACTTGCTCAAAACTAATTCTTTTTACACCACGCTTTCAAAACCTTTTCAAAAATGTTTTATCACATTCTTGAGGACTGATACAATAGTTATCATAAAGCAAACAAACTTTTCAAAACACACAAACACGAAAGCAGTTTTCAAAATGAGAAAGTACCTAAGAGCCCGTGGAGAACCATGGATGTAAAGGTTGCTAACACCTTCCCTTTCCATAATCTACCCCCTTACTCAGAAAATCTCGAAAAAAATGTCTTTTTCTGTTCTTTTCACCCTTTCCTTTGTTGGATAAAAGAAAAGTCGGTGGTGACTCTTGCTTACCGCATATTTGCGAATACAAAATGCAAACCAGCATAACAATCAGTTCTGACACCGTATCACACAAAACATTATCTGACATCAAGTAAATCTCCATGATAGGAGCCATTGAAAGGCACGATCATGTCAAAGTAAGAAGACTTAAGCACTCTGCGGAGTAAAGGCCAATTATTTCAGAGAATGGTCATATTGAGGGGGCGTGTGGCCTAAGGACTTTGCTTGAGCCTAAGGAAGTTGCTTTCACAGTTTAATCACCTAAAAGAGGGTATAGTTAGAAGTATTTGTTAAGAAAAAGATGTGTCGAGTGCATCCAATCTGGGGCAGAACTTCTATGAACTCCGTTGAGTAAAAGAAGACCGGTGTGAGAAATGATCTGAAGCAGATTGTGTGGAAGTTTTAACTGACCAGAAGTCTCTGTTGAGAAGTACAGCTGGGTACTAACCTACTTTCAAGACGTAAGTCAATTACCCTGAAGAGGTGTTGTCTTCAAAAATCCTCGAGCTCCTCATTCTTCCATGAGCATGAGGCGAGGAAATGGTTTTATTGTGAATCTGTTGAGCATGGGCAAGATGTTCCAATGTAAGTACTCCGTCGAGCAAAGGTGAGGGCATCTCAAAATTGGGTTACCCTAAGGAACATGGAATGTGTTAACATTCTGTGGAGTAAAAGTATCCAATCAATCTGGGGAAGTTATGTTAAGATTCGAATAATCTCTCAAAGTGTAGCGTAATCAGGGGCATTCACTCAAGCATGCTTGAAACTGCTTCTAACTCTGGTTATTCAGGGGAAGTGTTCTGAAGTTCATAATACTGGGGCAATTTTTCTTGATGGTACAGATCTCTGAAAGTCCTCTCGAGGAAAATTTCTTCCAATTCCCTACAGGCTAGGGCAAGGCATTATGCAGGGGCATCCCTCCACTTCAGAGTTTGAGCAGGTTGAGCCCAGGCGTAGACTAAGTAATTTGTGAATGTCGGGAAGTAAGGATTGTTATCCTCGGCTCATCAGAGACCTAAGTCCGGGTTATTGGCGTTCCTCCATCAGAAGTTAGGATCATTGTCTCCAAATGAAGTTTAGATCGTTATCCTCAGCAGAGTACGAGTAAGAAAGCATAAAGCATTTGAGGTTGTTACCCATACAAGGTTCTTGATGGAAGTTCTATTTCCTATAAGGAGTTCTTTTCCCTAGTAAAGGCTCCATTGTTGCTTGACAAAAGTCTGTCTACTAAGAGGTTTCTCTTCAGAAATCTACTCCTTTAAGGAGTACATATTATTGGGTTTGGGACAACTGCTTACTTCCCCGATGAGGTTTTCATTCATCTCCCCAGTGTAGTCGGTATTGACCTCCCCAATTTTATACAAGAGTCTTTTTCCCCAGCGTGGTCAGCAATTTATTTCTCCAGTTTGGTGCAGTTATTTGTCCCCACGCGTGTTTCGCTATCTCCAGTGAGATTTGGTACCACTATCTTTATCCCCGGTGAAGTTCAGTACCGATATTTATCTCCTCAGTGGAGTCTGGTACCACTGTTTATATCCTCAGTGAGGTATGTATGGAACTACTTGTCTCCAGTGGAGTTTTCACTTGAGCTTTTTCCCCAGTGATGTGGTTTAAGAAGTCATCTTTTCTCTAGTAAATATGTGATTAGTGGAAGGCCTTCTGAGGTTCGTTTCCCCAGTATAGCTCGCACTTGTGAGATTTATCTTAAAAAAACTCATATTCCCCGATGATGGAAGGTGTTGTATCATCCTCAACGGAAAGCAAGCTTAAAGCAGTCCTTGATCAACAATTCTCATTTCCTCAAGTGAAGTTTTCCTTCCCTTCAGTGAAACTCTTCTTCCCCAGGTGAAGAGATATTCCCCTATGGAGTTAGCCGTTTAGTTTTATTTTTTTCAAGAATTCTCATGATCCCCGGTGAAGTCTGCTTTCATTGAGAACTCTCCTCAAGTGAATATGTTTTTGTTCCCCATCGGAGTTTGTTGTCGAGTTTTATTTTGTTTAAGAGTTCTCTTATCCCCTGCTAGCGTTTGTTTATCCTCAGTAGAAGTTGTTTTATATCAAGGACTATACGCAAGAAGATCTTTATTCCCAAGCAAAGCGGTCTTTATTTTTTAGCATGAGATTCTCAATGGATGGGTTTTTCTCATAACATAATCCCTTATTCCCAGTGAAGGTGTGCCGCTGCTTAAACAGAGTCACAGTCCCCAATATAGTATGCACTCTTGTTGAGAGTTTATTTAAGTGTTTGTCCCTTCTAGAGGACTTATCTCCAGAGAAGTGCATTTCAGCAAGGATTCTGTATAATCCTTCTCCCGAGCATAATCTGCTCCTTGTAAGGCTTCATGGAAGAATCATTTTATTTATCGACCAGAGATTCTTGATATATCTCCATGAAGTTGTAATTTACTTCCCCAGTGAGGTTTGCACTCGCCTTCCCAATGAAGTTTGCATCTTTCTCCCAAGCGCGATTTGCTCCTGTCAAGGTTTCTTGAAGAAATTTCTGTTTACTGGTGGGAGATTCTAGTTTGTATCCCTATGAAGGCAGTTGTTATTCCCGATGGAGAAATCTCTTCTCCCCAATAAAATTCCTTGTTGGCATGAATCATGTAAAGATGGATTCCCCAACATAGCTTATGCCGACAAGATTGCTATTAAGAGATTTTCTATACCCCAGCGAAAGATGTGGCATTTTCCCCGATTGGAGTCGAGTTTTGAGGATTTTCTTGATCAACTTGCCTCTTATCCCCCAGTGGAGCAATTTTTTCTTTTCCCCAGTAAAGCCTAGTGGTGTTGAACATCATACAAGATCCTGTTTCCCGAGTGTGGTGTATAAAAGTGAGTGTTGGCCATAACTTTTTTTATCCCCAGTGGTAGAAGATTGTTGAGATATCCCCAGTGGAGTTTTGAACCTTAAGTTTTTGGGTTCAAATAGTCTTTCCTCTTCCCCAAGTGAAGGTTTATGTCCCAGCAGTAATGTCCCCAGTGGGGTCTGATGGTAGAAGTCTTTTGTTCAAGAATTTCTATGATCTCTAGTTGAAGTTATTTTCATCGAGAACTCTACACAAGAAGATCCCAATTCCCCATGAAGTTCTCCTCATCCCCGACAGGATATAATGGATCTGTTCCCCAAGAAGTCAAGAGTTTGTTCAGAATCTGAAGTAGTGCTCTTCTGAACTACAATTTATTTACAATGCTCTTCCTAAAAACCCTATTCCTTTGTGATATCTTTCTTCGGAATTTGATAATTCAGAGTCTCAATTCCCCACTGAAGTTCATTTTATTTTACAGAGGACCAGATATGCAAAGATGTTTATTTGAATGTTCCTTGTCTCCCTGGTCATTTTATTGCAGTGTTTTCCCCAATGAAACATTTAAACATGCATCATTACATTACATATTCAAAACGCGTTGAGGTATAAGCCAATTATGTTGAGCACCCAAAAATAACCAGATTTGTTATGTGCTCAAATTTGAATTAACTATGCAGCATGTCCCTAGGGTGATTCTACCCTATTTCCCTAGCGGAATCTGTTTTTGTTCACCACCAGTCGGGACTTTGGTATTTCCCTTTTCTTTAGTGAGTTGTGGATTTCCCTTGCCCATGCGAGTCCTCAGTTATTTTAACTGTGTCTACTTTGTTGTTAGAGTGGGAGTAAGGTTCGGTGTATAACCTTTCTCACTTCTTAAGTATTTTAGATAGTTCAGATAATTGCCACTCTTGAAGAATTATACCCCGCCTTTGGCTCGAGGGATATTGTAATTCTTGCGTACTTGCAACCGCTTAAAACTCTAAAATGTTTTGGAAATCCTCGTCCAATTTCCCCAGTGGAGTCTGTCATGTTTGTATCCCTAGTAAGTTCGACTTTGATCAGCATTCTTTATCCAAGATTCTATCTTTGGCTAGTCTTCTTTTCAACGGTGGGTTCGCCTTCGATCGTTATTTTCTTGGTTGGAGTCTTCTTTAGTCTGTATCTTGTTCATATATTTAACATTTTTATTTAGGTTCTATTTTGATCAATTCCTTTTCCCTGGTTTATCTATTTGGGTCGAGTTCACCTTCTATTAGCTTGGCTAACATTTTTGTTTAGGTTCTGTTTTGATCAGTTCCTTTTTTCTTGTTTATCTGTTTGGATCAGTTTCACCTTCTGTTATCTTAGCTAACATTTCTGGTTAGGTTATGTTTTGATCATCTCCTTTCCTTGTTTAGGTTCTATTTTGATCAGTTTCTTTCTCGAGATTATCCATTTGGATTGGGTTCACCTTTTGTTAGGTTAGCTAACATTTTTTTAGGTTTTATTTTGATCAGTTCCTTTTCCCTGGTTTATCCGTTTAGATCGGGTTCACCTTCTGTTAGCTTGGCTAACATTTTTGTTTAGGTTCTGTTTTGATAAATTCCTTTTCTCTGGTTTATCCGTTTGGGTCGGGTTAACCTTCTGTTAGCTTAGCTAACATTTTTGTTTAGGTTCTGTTTTAATCAGCTCCTTTTCTCTGGTTTATCCGTTTGGATCGGGTTCACCTTATGTTAGCTTAGCTAACATTTTTGTTTAGGTTTTGTTTTAATCAGTTCCTTTTATCTAGTTTATCCGTTTGGATTGGGTTCGCCTTCTATTAGCTTAGCTAACATTTCAGGTTAGGTTATGTTTTGATCACCTCCTTTCCTTGTTTAGGTTTTATTTTGATCAGTTCCTTTTCTCGAGATTATCCATTTGGATCGGGTTCACCTTCTGTTAGCTTAGATAACATTTTTTTAGGTTCTATTTTGATCAGTTCCTTTTCCCCGGTTTATCTGTTTAGATCGGGTTCACCTTCTATTATATTGGCTAACATTTTTGTTTATGTTCTGTTTTGATCGGTTCATTTTCTCTTGTTTATCCTTTTGGATTGGGTTCACCTTCTATTATCTTAGCTAACATTTTTTTAGGTTCTATTTTAATCAGTTCCTTTTCTCTGGTTTATCCATTTGGATCAGGTTTGCCTTCTATTAGCTTAGCTAACATTTCAGGTTAGGTTATGTTTTGATCATCTACTTTCCTTGTTTAGGTTCTATTTTGATCAGTTACTTTTCTCGAGATTATTTGTTTTGATCGGGTTCTCCTTCAGTTAACCAAGCTAACATTTCCGGTTAGGTTATATTTTGATTATCTCATATCCCTGTTAGAGTCTATTTTGACTGGTGTCTTTCTTATATGTGTCTAATATCCTTATCAGAGATGTATACCTGGTCTCTTTCGAGCGTGTCTGACCCTGACCTGACATGCAAGATTTTTATTCCCTGATAACTACTATTTATAAAAACAAAAAATATAAAGTATGGAAAAAAATAATACCTGACTGTCTTTAGAGTGTAAATTTTATGGTTTTATTAAGTATTCAATCCTCTTCAACCTTGATTGTTCGAAAGATTATCGCCAATCTCACCCTCTAGTTAAAGAAGATTTAATAAGGGCAATTGTTGCATCCCAAAATTTGTCCTATTCATTTTAATCATAATTGGCCTTTACTTCATCATCATATGCATGCATACATGTCATCGTCTCTGTACTCATGGAATCAAGGCATTTCTCTGTGAAAATAATCGTGAAAGACGATTGTTCCATTAAGCAGCACTATGAAGCAAACTCATGGTTTTCTGCATTTAAATGCATTACACACGATTTCCAAGCTATTAAATCTAAAACTAATCAATTCATCATCATATAAAGCTCTTATGTGTCTTGAAACACTTTGAATTGCACAGAAAGTCAAGCGTTTCAATCGATTTAAGATAGTGCATACAAAAATTGACTATCTTGCGGTTCGAGGTCAAAACTTCATAACTTGAGACCAGAAAATGGTTTGGGAATGGTTATTTAGTAATTAGAACCATCTTGAGATCTTCTCCAATTCATCTATTCAGGTCGAAGGCTAATTTTGTGAGGAAGATCTTCAAAAGTGCAAAATACATGAAATCAAGTTATACAGTGGATTTGCTGGTTCGCTGGTTTTTGGATGCTTAAAAATTCATAACTTCTGACTAGAAAATCATCTTTGAGTGGATCTTGGAGCATTTGAACCATATTGTTATTTTCTTCACTTTTCATGTTCGGCTCAGAGGCTGATCTAGTGAGGAAAATCCCCAGATTTACAAGTACCCTGAGACTGGTACAACCAAATAGTATGTTGAACCGCTGTTTATAGGATGTTCAAAAACTCATAACTTTCGCCTGGTTCGATGTTTTTGATATGTTCTTTAGGTGTAAAATCTATCTTAATATTATCCTTAATTTATATGTTCGGGTAAGAATTTAATTCTTTGCATAGATCTCCGAAAGTGTGAATTACTTGAGAAAATTGCACCCCAAAATGGTTTTCTACCGGACTATTTCTCGATATTGCAAAATTTGTAACTTTCTTAATTTTCAACGGTTCAGGACGATTATTGAAGTGTGAGATAAAAAAATTTGTTAGCTCTAACTTTGCTTCAGGTCCCGAGTTTGAATTGTTCTCTGAAGGCTTCGGTTTATGGCTCGCTTTCAAAAGTGCGCACGAAAAAAAGCTGGAATTTCAGTGCAGCCAAAAAACTCCATTGTTTCTCGCCATTCAAAAAATCATAACTTGCTGCATTTTTATCGTATAAGGGTGATTCTTTCAGCACAACATCATAAATTTTGACATCTAACGGTTTTGCTTCAAGGTTCGTGTCGAGATTCTGCACCGAAAGTCATGAGCTTGTGTTTTGTTTTGGAACAATACACAAAATAAGCTGGAAAATTTTGCACGATGTGAATTTTAACACTGAGTTCTCACCATATGAAGCATCGTAACTCACTCAATTTTTGTCGTATCGAGAAGATTCTTTCAGAACAATGTCACACATTTCGTCGTCGACGATTTTGCTTCAAGGTTCGCATCGAGATTTTGCACCGAAAGTCACGAGCTTGGGGGTTCGATCTCAGACTGTACATGAAATAAGTCGAAAATTCATCATTTTTCAAAAAATACACAAGCCAGACAAGGCCTAGTGAAGTGTTTATATAACTTTGGAGTCAAAATTGAGAGAAATTTGGGGTTCATTTTTCAGAAACCACACAAAAATTTCATAAGAGATTCAAATCTCTTTCTCCCTCCAAGAACTCAAGAAGAACTTCCTTCACTCTTCCTCTCTAACTCTGCCAGAATCTTGTTCTCTCTCTCTCTCTCACTCTCTCTCTCTCTCTTCTCTCCTCCTCTCTCTCTCTCTCTCCTCTCTCTCTCTCTCTCTCTCCTCTCATCTCTCTCTCTCTCTCTCCTCTCTCTCTCTCTCTCTCTCTCTCTCTCTCTCTCTCTCTCTCTCTCTCTCTCTCTCTCTCTCTCCTCTCTCTCTCTCTCTCTCTCTCTCTCTTTTCCTCCACCCTTCCCATCATGCTCCCTTTGTCGGTCGTCACCCTCAGCCCGCGGCCTCCATGCTCCCTCCGCCGGTCGTCGTCTATCCCTGCCATGTGCCCTTAGAACGATCGCCATCTTCTTCTTGTCGTCGCCATCTTTCTCCTGCTATTTCCGATCGGACTTCTTCCTTCAGACTTCTTCTCTAATTCACTTGCTTGCGTCAATTTCGGTAAATTCCCCACCATTTCTTGAATTAATTGCATTAGTTGAATTAATTTCATGAATTCAATCTTGATTATATTAATTGATTTCACATGTTGATAATGTTGAGATTTGGAATCGGTTGAATGGTTTGTAATTAGTTGTTGAGCTTATGTGTTGGATTTTATTTTGCTAATCGTTCATTGAGTTTACACGTCGTAATTTGGTTTTGATTCAACACTTGTGCATACATCTTTGAATTCATTTATCGGAACCAAATTTCGAGTTATTTTTTTGCTTTTGATGCGTAAATAATATTTGATTCGATGCATGGAAATCATGATACCGATACCGGTTGGATGATTGGAATTTGTTTGTGAATTTCGGTAGAGTTTTCATGTGTTGATACATGGACTTTTTGCATCAAAATGATGATTTCAAACTGATTGTTAGCAAGCATTGACACTTGATATAGTGTTGTCCATAATTCACAAATATGACATAAACTTGGATTTAATTGTTGCATCTTGCATATTTGGTTTGCACTTGACAATTGCATGACATTTGTGGTGGTTTCGATCGATTTAGGCCGACTTTGAAGAATCTCATGAACCAAATACATGTTGTCTGGAATTTAATTTCACATGTACATTATGATTTAATTCTAATTTGGTGCACGATTGTCCATAATTAAGCATTTAATGAACATTGATGTTGAGTTTTGTTGGTTCCAATGCGATTTTCCAAGTAATTCCTTCGTACGATATAGTGTTGCCCGGATTTGTAAGTAAGCCTTGGAGCTTGTTTTTATTGTTGGTTAGCACATTATTGAACTTGTTTTGGTCTATTTTTGACATGTATGTGAATTTGGATTGATTTTAAATCGACTTTTTACATGTAGTGAAACAATGTTGTCCGGATATGTTATATGCATGTACATTATGGTTAGATTATCATTTGATGCATACTTGTTTGCATTTGAGAATTCGTTATACATTTATGTTGAGTTTTGTTGGTTTTGATTTGAGTTTTTGAGCCATTTCATGTTGGATGCGGTGCTTCCCCGGTTTTTTACTTCCATATTCCGATACTTGTTCGGATGTCATTTCTTTGCATTTTGATCTTACTTTGAGTTATGATATGATTTCTTGACTTTGTTTATGCTTCCTTATTATCACTAACTCTTCTTGTGAACTTGTGTAAGCTTCGAAAAAGGAGATTTCTCGCACCATGCGATGTGCGGATATTTGTACTTGTATAGTTTTGTATGTTGTGTAGGATGCACATGATATTTGATATGCATGTGAAATATTTTCACATGATTATTTGATGTTTATTATCATTGTGTCTGATTTCTGACTATGTGATTTATTGATGAAGCTTGTGCGAAGTTTTTCAGGTTTCTTTGCTTTGCTTGCTTGCTACAAACTCTTGTTTGTTTTATATTATACTGATTTTGGTTTAATTTCTGCATTGTATTTTCCCTTCCTTTCAATGAGAAGTAGGAATGGAGATGCATGACTAGGAGTCCATACTTTAGGTTGGAAAATCTATTTAAAGTCCTCAAAGGAGGCGATGTTTGTGTTTGTTCAAAGACCTCAAAATGAGGCAATGTTTGTGTTTGATTGTGTGTAAAAGACCTCGATGAAGGAAAATCCCATTCCCCTCCCATTTCCAATTTACTTTGTGGTTGCAATAAAGTCCTCAAAGAAGGCAATAAGGCGAAGTGGGGGTCCACAATCTACCCCCGCCATTTCAAGTCCACATGTCATTCTTAGCTCGCGTTATACATTGATGCTTTAAACCGTGTTACTCTTGTAATCGAGTCGGTCAAGTGGAAAAGGGTTCATAACCAACCCCCACACTTTATCATTCATTTTAATGATGTTAGCTCGCATTTTTAGACGTTGATGCTTCGAGTTGTTACTCGATATCGGTGCTCGAGCAAATCAAGTGGGAAGAGTTCCTTACTCCCAATTTGAGATCTATTGGAATCATCTGTTTGTTTCTAGCTCGCACTCGATTTTGTTTTGGCTTTGGTTTGAATTTGTTCGATTGCACATGTGCTTGTGTTCTTCCTTAGGCCTTTGTATGCTCCCTTAGGATTTCTTGTTTCGTTTTCGATTCAAGGTTGATATTAGTTTGTGACCTTTGCATGCTCCCTTAGGATTGCTTGTTTCATTTTCAATTCAAGTATGATATTAGGTTGTAACTTATGCATGTTAACTTAGTTAGAAATTTCCCTTTCAAACTCAACTATAGGATCAATCATTGTATGATAATATTAGGGATAGAGATAGATAGTTTCCCTTAGATGTTTTTCTTTCTCTTTTGTATTCTTAAGACCAAAAATCTTTTTTTTTCTTGGAAAATCCTAAAACACTTAATAATGGAAGATGTGAATCGTATGCAGTTGAGTCTTGTGGGATACATTGAATCGGTTAAGACTGAATCTTGCTCTATTCTCACTCTGAACTTTATTACGATTCAAATTGCAAACCCTTTTCAAGGTAAAAACATTAACCAATTCAAACTCTTTCTCCTTCGGGCCCTTTCTTTGAAACTCTCAAAAGGATGTGTTAATTCTACTCTGCGCAAGACGAGGCGTAAATCCCCTAGGGTCAGGTGGCACCATGTCTACTTGCTAGAGCATGAATGTAGCATTATCCGCCTTCAGGCATTTTTCTTTTGAAAATACCTATTCAGGTAAGAACATGTTAATTCCTTTGTATGCCAACACGTGAGTCTCTGAAGGTCGAGCTGCAGTAGGAAGTAAAATTAATATTTTTCAGAAAAAAAATAAAACAAACGAAAATTTTTGAGTCGAACTATGATGCTCTGATTTCTTAAAAGGGATACACAGGTGTCACACCCCAATTTTTGACCTAAGATCTCACCCTCCATTTGCATCATTGCATAACAAGTATTCACGAGTGGTTTAACCTTCTTTTTTTTTTTGCTAATTCTTGAGTTAGATTTTGAAAATTTATAACTTCTTCAAATTTTGACATTTTTGAGTGGTTTTTTTTTGCATATGATTCTCCTTGACATCATCTACAATTTCTCTTTATAAGTCAAGAGTTGATTATGCTTTGAAAAGCCACGAAAAAATAGAAATGTTAGAAGTAGTTTATGAATTTAGTGGAATTTGATTTTTATTGTGTTTTATTCATGACTTTTTTCCATTTAAAAAAATCACAAAAAAAATGTACTTAGCATCATGTTATTTTTTTATTTACTATTTTTACCTTTTTACTAGAAAATTATCAAAAATATGTTCCTTTATTAATTTAAATTTATATATTGGTATCATTTATTTCAAAAAAATCTAGAAAAATTTATATGAGTCATTTTACTTTCTTATATGTATTTTATTTTTTAATCTTTTAATTTTCACTTATATTTTCATTTATTTTAATTCAAGAAAAAAATCATAAATAATTTATTTAATGTCTCTTTTATTTTTTATTTTTTATTTTTTATTATTACTAACACTTTTAGTTTTTATTTATTATTATTATTATTACTTTGTCCTTTTGTTTTTTTGTGTCAATAAAGAAAAGTTGGGACCACTATAATGTAAAGAATCATTCTCACACTTCACATGGATTGCCAACTTATATTCATCAATGGCAAAGAATCATTCTCACACTTCACATAGATTGCCAACTTGTACTTATCAATGGCCAAAAATAATTCTCATAAAGTCACATGGATTTCTACATCAACACTCCCACCTCATTCACCTTATAAATAAGACCTTTCTTTCTTTCATTTAAAAAGGGAACAATACCACAAATCATTCACTAAACTAAGCCAACACTCTTTTTTTTTTATCTTCATTTCTTTCAAGTCATTTCTTCCTTTTATTGAATAGGTAGAATATTATACTTGTTCTTTATTTAATTCTATTGCACTTTTACTCTTTATTTATTTATTTAGTATCATAATTATCACCATTTTGGAAGGAAACTCTATTGATTCAAAATCAAGAGTTGAAAAGTGTTCTTGAACCTCTAAAAGTAAAAGTGATTATTGTTGTTTAATTTTCATTTTTTTCTGTAATTTTTTGTTGTTTATTTACTTATTTTGAGCATGGATCCTTGGTCGTGAGATTGAGTAGATAAATTTTCATTATTCATTTGTTTAATTTCCTGAAAAACTGAGAAAGTTATGATATTTATACTATTTTTATTATAGACTTCATCTTATTCTTCTTTATCCATTTTATTTTTATTTTTATTTGGATCAATTTGGAAAGTATTTGAGCTTTTTTAGTTCATCTAAGTTTGTCGGATATTTGATGAACTTTCATCATTTCCAATCTACCTTTAAATGGTCCTTTGATCATTTAAGATACTTGGGATTGATGACAAGTTTGTCATAATGTATCTTCCTTGACTTTGCCTTGATCCCCCATATTTGTTAATTGTACTACAAGTATAAGAGAATGAACTTCAAAGTGTCATTTCTCTAACATGTACAGGTACATATATTCTATGCTCTATATGAAATTATATTTATCCCAAATCAAATTATTAATTTATATTGTACTAACTTTACTTTAATATCATTTATATTTTCACACTTTATATTTTCCTCTCTTTACTTTTATGCAATTTATCATCCATAGCATTTTATTTTCTTTACTTTATGCATTTTTTTCTTTGCTCGTTTGAGCTTCTTATTTTCTTTTGCTTGTTATAAGTCACTTAATAAAGAAAGAAACCTAAAATTGGTTCTTTAATCCTTAGACTATGGTTACTATCCATTTTTATCTGATGCATGGTTCTTGTCCGGTCTTCACCTTATTATTATCTTTGTGTTTGAATCCAAGGGAAAGGATTGTCTCTTTGACTTTATGTTATTGTGAGTCTTTATATTTTGTCCCTCATATTTGTTTCCCATTAGTTAAAAACCTTTAAAACCCTATTTTCAAATTTACACCCTTTTAAGTCAAAACCTTGACATTAGGTCATTGCATTTTCAAAAAATTTCATCTCCCCGATCCTTTTTGCAAACAAACTTTTTAACCAAAAATATAGATATTTCAAAAGGTTCCTATAGGATACTATAGATACATATGGTGCTAGTACCTTCCCTTTGTATAACCAACCCCCCGAACCTTCGATCTTTTCAAATGCATTGTATTTTTCTTTACTTTTAGTATTGCACTTACTTTGCATTTTTATGGGTTTTATTTCACACTTTTCCCTTTTCCCTGGGAAATAATAAAGTGCAATGGAGACTCTTGCTTATTTGCGAGTCAAGTTAATTAATAGCTTGATCTCCGATTTTCACCGCTACAGAATTTGTGACTCTGCTGGGGACAAAATTTTCTAAGTGGGTTAAACCTGATTTTTTATATCTGTTTTTGTTATTATTTGTTGTTTGCTTATATGTGTTATTTTGTGGTTTCTTTGGGTGTTGATTACAACGGACAAGTCCTATACCCAGACTAAGTACCCTTAAGATATGACGGGTGGTATAGTCATGTTAACTTTGAGGGAGTAATCCCGAAAAAGGAGGCATGAGATCCCCCAATTAGTGGAGGCCCCTTTGACTGTAGTATTTGTTTACCGAGTAATCAGGAGGACATTGCTGCTTTCGACCTGGGAGCCAGAGAAGCTGAGAGTCGTAGAACCCTTAATCCATCTTGGCCTTTTAGATGTAGTGCAGAGACTATGACGGAGTAATCTGGAAGTAGTCGTCAAGCGATGCTGCACTTAAATGAGTTTTTCCTGCGAATGTTACTATTTACCGAGTAATTGGGACGCTGGTAATATCCGAAGGAAAGATGTAGACTCTGGGTACCTTTTAGAACCTTGTTTGGCAGGTGATAAACCCTTAGTACATGCCTTACGGGTTAATTCTCACCCTTTGACTCCATGCTCATGATGTTAAACCTTTGAACCTTATATGTGTTTATTGCATAGACATACATTCATGCATTCATAAACATCGTGACATGCTTGTGACATACATGGTCATTTCATTTCTAGGGAACTTTATCTTTGATTCTCGTATCAAGCTCGTTACTCATAAATTGACACTGGAAAGAGGAGTACCATTAGTTACAATGTTTGGATGCTAGTTCAAGTTAAGGTCACGAAGTCTGAAGATGAAGATCAGCAAGAATATTTCTACGACCTTCAGCTTCAAGAAGAGATTAATCATCTGGAAAGCATCAATAGAAGGGATGTGCTCATCAAGGAGCTAACTGAGAGACCAAAGATCGAAGCAACGAAGGAGATCTTTAAAAGGGCCCAAGAGTGGAGTAATGAGAATCTAGTTTGGGTTACCCTTGTTGATGTAGAGTTTGGGTAAACATCTTAGGATTTATGATTTTTATTTTTGATGATCACCGTCAGGTTTGTTGATTGGGATCTCTTAACTTTGTATTTTGTAGCCTTTAGGCTCTTAACTTTGTATTAAACTTATTTGTCACACTTTGTTGTTAATTATTTCTCGCTTGAAGCTTGAATCAAAATTTGAGGTCCTTAGAAATGAATTGAACTTACCATTTGCATAACCATGCATCATTCTACATTTTTGTTTCACTTTCGAAAGTCATTCCCGAGTCTTATTTTCCCTTTAATCCCAGAGTACAACGCTCGTGCTAAGAGGAAGATGGAAAATATTGAGCAAGAGATTTCTGAACTCTGCAAAGAGATAACTACTTTAAAGGCTGATATGGAGTATCTAACTGCTTTGGTTAAAACTTTGGTTGCTTCCCAAGTCAATCCTTCTAGGAAGGAAGAAGAGATACAAAAGGTATTCATAAAAATTATGAAATCATTCTTTCATGAGAAGGTCAACACACCCAGTGATTTCCCTAAAAAAAGTGAATGTGGGAGTGCTTCTAGAAGAATATCCCTGAGAGGAATGTTTGTCTGAAAATGGTAACTCGACAGATAATGCAAAGAAGTATGGTGATAGCTTCGCCAAGAAAAGAGAGAAAGACTCCATTGATACTTCACAAGAAGGTAAAAGGAAACCTATATGTAGAAAAAGGAGTTATCAACATCTACAAGTTACTATTATTATGCCATTGGTTAATCCAACTCTTACAAATCATTCGCGATTGCAGCAAGGACCAAGGAGACCCCAAAGAAGGTAAGATCATCATCAGCAACAACGTGTTTTTCCTGTCACCCCTATGGTAAATACAACTTTCGAAGCTCCCAACCAGCAAGTTCCTAATAAGATAAAAACTCATTTTGATCCAATTCTAACTACCTATACAGAGTTGTTCCATGTCCTGATGCAGAGGAATTTGGTTCAGACCCGATCTCCACCAAAGATTCCTGAGAAGATGTTGTGGTACTGCAAAGATGATTTGACTTGTGCCTTTAATAAAGGAGCCCCTGGGTATATTATCGAACATTGTTATTCATTGAAAGCTGAAGTCCAGAAATTGGTCAGAAATGGTATCTTGTCATTTAAAGATATTGGTCTTGAGGTTCAAGTCAAGTCATTGCCAAATAATAAACATGATTGAAGGATACCTTGGAGTTTAAAGAAGAGAGTCTTCTCAGTTTAATTAGCATTTTACTATTTTTTTTCTTTTGTAATCTTTCTTGTTTATCATTGCACTGTTTGCATGTAGAACTTGTTTGTATTTGAATGATTATCTTAATACAATTAACATGTTTGTCTTGAAGAAATACACCCGTTTCACTCATATTTGTTTCAATTTTAAAATTACTTTTTGCATTATGATACCAACTTGTTGTCCATTATCTTGCCTAGGCAAATATTGGAGGGAGGATGATGAATTTAAAACGCAAGATTTTTGGTTGTATGCTTTTGGATAAAACCCTGTTGACGATGTACATGCATTATTTCAAATTCCCAAACACCGGAGATATAAGGGAGTAAAACCTTTGTTAACCCCTTTGAGCCTTGAAGTAGGAGTTTCTTTTTGTTAAAAAAAACCTCATTTTTAACCCGATGCAGGGTAGTGTTCAGTTAATCTGATTGAGTATTCAAATCTCATCAAGAGTGCGCGTCTAAGGATATAACAATGGTTATCCTTCAAAAGGTTGAGGAAAGTCAAAATCGCATTGTTCAATCTTCGCCTATTAGTAGTGTGCATCAAAATAAGACGACATTCCAATGGGTATCTCATGCACATCAAGTGGTCAACAAATAAGGATACAATAATGGCTATCCCTCATCTACCAAGAAATCAGGTAGTCACAATTCTTCCAACAAGTCACATACGACTCGAAGTCACACGATGTGTGCCCCTGTTCAATCTTCTTGAACCTGAAGAGTTAGATTGGCGAGCTTTGTCGTTCGTGACTCGAAGGTAAAAGATGATTGGACACTAGAGTGCCCATAAATTTGCACTCGACAAAGTGTAGTTGAGGGAATGGGCTTAAAGATGCCATTTGGAGAGGTGATAGAATCTTGTTGGAGATGGGCTTGTAGATGCCATCTAAGAATGCTTGTTGAATTGTAAGTTGTAAATCAAAAGAATAAGTATCAGAATGGTGTCCGTATCTGGAACGTATCTGAGCTGTATCTGGAGACTGAATCTGAATAAGTGTCAGAATGGCATCCATGTCTGGAGCGTATCTGGACTGTATCTGAACTTGAATCTGAATAAGTGATAGAATGGCATCCGTGTCTGGAGCGTATCTGGACTGTATCTGAACTTGAATCTGAATAAGTGACAGAATGGCATCCGTGTCTGGAGCGTATCTGGACTGTATCTTGAAGTTGAGGTCTGAATAAGTATCAGAATGGCATCCTTGTCTGGAGCGTATCTGGAATGTATCTGAAAGGCGAATCTGAGTGAGGGACAAAATGGATTCCATGTCTGGAGCATATCTGGACTGCATCATGAACCTGAATCTGAATAAGTGTCAGAATGGCATCCGTGTCTGGAGCGTATATGAACTGTATCTGAAAGCTGAAGCTGAATCTGAATGAGTAACAGAATGGCATCCATATCTGGAGTGTATCTGAATTGTATCATGATTGTATATTGTTAATGGTAGCTCATTAATCTTATCCTGAAAAGGGTAAAATGTTAGCTGAAACACAAAGTTATGTTGCATGAAATGTATGATGCAATATATGCGTTTTATCAATGCTCATGATATGTGGATGTAATGTATGCGCATGTAAGCTGATTCATTGTATTGCTGAGGAAAATAAATCCTTGATTGCTGTTGAGGATATGTGGATTCTTCATGTCTTGAAGTAATTGACAAAGATTCCGTTGTTAGAGTAATGCCATGTACTGATCGAGTAATCTGCTCGGGGAATCCATAGAATTTTGATGACTTCTACTGGGGATCTAACAGTGGGACTTCCTCGTTCTGTTGGGGAACGATGAGAACTCTGTGGGGAAAAATATTACTCTTGTTTGGGAAAAAGTTCAGGAGTTTCGGTCATCTGCCACTCTGCCGGGGAATTACCCTAGGTTAGGGAGTAACAGAAGTTAACTGTTATCCGGTTGATTTTCAGGCTTCAAGACAACTTGCTGGGGAACTTGGAGAAACTGGATGGTTTCTACCGAGGATTAATAGTTTGAAGTTTCAGCTCCGCTGGGGATCTTAATGACGTACTGTAGAGATTGCTCATGGAATAGCCTAAAGACGTTCTCCTAATCTTTCAACCTGTCAGTAATTTTTCTTTTCCATTTTGTTTATTTGTAAATAGTAATTATGTTCAAATGCGTATGTTCATTAATGAATCATTGGACGTTTTTGCAAATAAAAACACAAGTGTAAAGAAAAAGGCAAATAGTTTTCCGTACTTTGAAAGAGATATCTTTATATTTACTTTGAATAAGTATTTTGTACAAAAGGGACAAACATCCTAGTAAGAGGATGGTGTCATAAGAAAAATTTATACAAGGAAAGATAGCTATGTGTGATAATCCCATGGGGTTCCCATTCTGCTATAGCCTTCGTATCTCCGAATATCTTGTCCATTTGTTGCTTTGTTCGAAGATGATTGGATTGATCAGAAGCTCCGAGTTTGTCAGTGAAGATATTGTCCTTAAAGTGATCCGACGAGACATAGTCATACGCTTTAATTCCCTAACTTTTGCCTGGACCTCCCTTTCGGGTTTTCGATCCACCAGGAAACCCTTTTTTTCCCAAGTCGCCCTTTCGGGTTTTCAACTTGTCGTGTGTACGGATTTTTTTATATTTTATCCCTAATTTTTGCCCGAACCTTTTGGTTCGCCGGGATGCCCTTGTTTTGCCTAAGTGTGTTAACCTAGCGGGTCTCTTATGCGTAGTATCTTTTGACTATGTCTGCGTTCGCAGGATGTGGCAGGTCGTCACCGTCCATGGTGGTTAAGATCATTGCCCCACCGGAAAAGAAGTTCTTGATTACAAATGGTCCTTCATAGGTAGGATTCCACTTGCCCCTGGGATCACTTTGTGGCAAGATGATGCGCTTGATCACTAGATCTCCAACTCGATATTCTTGGCATCTGACTTTCTTATTGAAAGCCTTGATCATCCGTTTTTGATACATCTGACCATGGCAAACAGCAGTAAGTCTCTTTTCATCAATTAAGTTTAGTTGATCAAGTCGGGTCTGGATCCAATCGTCCTCACTCAAACCTGCATCTTTCATAATTCTCAAAGAGGGGATTTGAACCTCGATCGGCAAGATAGCCTCCATGCCATAAACCAAGTGTTGCCCCATTTGATGTGCGAGCCGTGGTATGGTACCCGTGGAGAGAAAACGGTAGCATTTCATGCCAGTCCTTGTAGGTGACTGTCATCTTCTGTATGATCTTTTTAATGTTTTTATTAGCAGCTTTGACTGCACCATTCATCTTTGGCCGATAGGGGGATGAATTATGATGTTGAATCTTAAAATGCTCGCACAAGGCAGTGATCATAGTATTGTTAAGGTTCGTACTGTTATTAGTGATGATCCTTTCTAGGATACCGTACTGGCAAATGAGATTCTGCTTGATGAAGCAGGCAATAACATTCTTAGTAACGGATGCGAAGGAAGCTGCTTCGACCCACTTTGTGAAATAGTCAATGGCCACTAGAATGAAGCGGTGTCCATTGGAGGCTGTAGGCTTGATCTCCCCAATCATATCGATTCCCCACATAGTGAAGGGCCAAGGAGCTGTTAAGACATTTAGAGGAACCGGAGGCACGTGCACCTTGTCTGCATAGATTTGACACTTATGACAGGTCCGGGAGTGTTGATAGAAGTCTGCTTCCATGGTAGACCAATAGTAGCCTGCCTGTAGGATATTCTTCTCCATCGTATGCCCACTAGAGTGAGTACCAAAGGTACCTTCATGCAATTCAGCCATGATATTTTCAGCTTCAATCTTATCCATACAACGGAGCAGAATAGAATCATGATTACGTTTGTACAGGATGCCATTACTTATGAAGAACTTAGCTGATAATCTCCTTAGGAACTTTTTATCATTGATTGAAGCTCCTTTTGGATATTCTTGAGCCTCGAGATACCTTTTGACTTCATGAAACCAAGGCTGGTCCACTACTTCTTCAGTATTAATCTCGTGACAGTGTGCTGGTTCGTCCATTCGTTCAATGGTGATCTGGGGAGCCTCGTTATCCCAATTAAGTTTAAACATAGATGACATTGTGGCTAGAGCATCTGCTAGTTGATTTTCTTCTCGCAGGAAGTGCTCGAAGGTAATCTGCTCAAAATGTGGTAGCAATGTCAAAACATGTTCTTTGTAATGGATAAGGTTTAGATGTTTAGTGTCCCACTCTCCTTTGATCTGACTGATGACCTATGATACGGTGGGAGAACTGACTTGAGGTTTTGCGTTTGTGTTCGCAAATGTTTCAGTTTAGCAAGAGTCGCCACCGATTTTTTTTTATCCAAAGGAAAGGTCAAAAAGCACAAGAAAGACCTTTGAGATGTTTTCTTGGGTTCTGGGGGTAGATTATGAAAAGGGAAGGTGCAAGCACCCTTTTCATCCATGGTTATCCATGGGCTCTTAGTTACTTGTTTAGATCACTTGCTTTTGCTTTTCAATTGTTTGAAATGGTGCTTTGTGTGTGGTTTTGAAAATGTTTTGAAAAGAGGCCATCGTTGTGGCAACCTTTGTAATGATTCTTGTTTGAATGTATACAAAGGTGTATGTCTTTTGAAAAAAATGTTTCAATTGTTTGAAAGTTTGAAAGTTTGTTTTGGGAAATGTTTTGAAGTTATGTTGTTTTTGAAATTAGCAAGGATATTTGCAAGTTTGATCAAATAACTAAGGGTTGTCTACCCTATCTACTCAAGAGTCTTTCCTACACATTTTTAACCCTTTTGACAGTGTTGTTTTACCATTACATTTGGTAAACAACCTTGTATTTGGATGTTAAACGGGACAGGCGTGGGTCATCGTATTGACCATGATAGCAATAGTGCTAAGTATCTTAGGAAATTTTTGGAGGGACTAGATCATTTTGTATAGGCAACTAAGATAGCGTCATCGAGGGACTATGATCTTTTTGTTTTGATTTTTTTGTTCTTCCAAGATACTCAACATGCATACCATGGCCATTTTAAAGGCAACAAGTGGGTGAAACCCTAGGGGTGCTTGTGTGCATTGTGTTGTCATTTTCATGCATTTTTGTCTTGTTTTAGGTCTAACTATTTGTTTTGATTTTGGATATTGCATACAAACCCTAATCTCTATCATGGCATATTTGAAAGCTATAAAATGCGTAAAATAAATCTACGCTATTACAACATTGATATGGAGAGGGGGATACAATTTTGAACGGAGAATATTTGCAAGAAAATAAAACCCTAAGATTAATTATTACATCCAAATTGAATTAATTGTGCAAATAAATAAATAGGCAAATATTTAAATGGACAATTAAATAAATATGCAATATATTATAAATATGCAAAAAATGTTTTTATATTATTTTTATGTATGTAAAAATATAATATTTAATGCATTAAAAAATAAGAAAATAAAAGTTATTTTGTTAAGGGTAAAAAACCCTAATTTTTTGGTTTAAGAATATATATATATATATATATATATATATATATATATATATATATATATATATATATATATATATATATATATATATATATATATATATATATATATATATATATATATATATATATATATATATATATATATATATATATATATATATATATATATATATATATATATATATATATATATATATATATATATATATATATATATATATATATATATATATATATATATATATATATATATATATATATATATATATATATGTTTATGTATAATAAAATAAAAATATATACAAATGTCAAAAAATAAAAATATGTTGGAAAAAATATTATTTAAGTATATAAATGATAAAAATAAAAGTATAATATTTTTTGTAGTATTTACAAGTTTATTTAGAAAAAATAAAAGTATATTATTTAAGAAAACTATTTTTTATGTTAGAAAGAAAAATAAAAATACAAAATAAAATACGAAAATTTATAAAAATGTTTTTTGGTAATTTTTTTATGTTTAGAAAAATAAAACAAAAATCAGAAATGTAAATAAAATGGGAAAAATATAAAAGATAATGAAATGGGGCAAGGGGGTGCAATCAGCAAGCTGGGGGCGCCAAAAGTGAGAATTAACCAGGCCCAGCACAGCTACTTCATCTTCAACCTCAGATTCAAACAAAAACGCGTGTTCTTTGTACAAACTCATATCTCCTGTTTCAGTGCTTAAAAACAAAAACTTGTAACATGAAAATTGTAGAGCATAATCACAAGATTCCAACCATATAAAAAACTTAATCTAACTCTCAAAGACCAGAGAGAATTTCTCTGGCCCTAATTTCTAACCTAACTTTTTCAGAAATTTCATCAATTAAATTCTCTCAGCACACTTAACTTAAATGAAATATATGCATATGTACAGCTTAAGGGCAATGAGTACTACATTTTTTATTCACAAACCTAAGCCTAATGATTCCTAAATAAAGAGATAGAAAGTTGGAAAATACCTGCTTCAGTTGAACACGAGTATGGCAATGTGGAGGTTTTCAGTGAGGCCTGAGATGTTTGTGAGCTTGCCTGAACTTCCTCTGACCTTCCCCAATGCTTTGTTTGCTTTGAGCTTGCTTGAATAAGCCTGTAGAACTCAACCTGCACAAGCTGAAATCAGAAATGGTGAAGCTTGCAAATGGAGTTACAGTCAATGGCCAATGGTTGGGATAGCTTAGGTGGGTTATATGGAAGGTATTGGAAGAGGTTTGGGACAAAAAGCACGAGTGGTTTGTGAGATGGAATTGAAAATGCAGAAACTGCCCTGTTTTGCAAGAAGAAGGTGTTTTTGTGTTTTGGAAGGCTTGAGGGTTGGATAGCTCGTGCTTCTGGCTCAAGGAAATATGCAAAAGTTGTTCCAAATGCTTACCAACCTTGTTCTTATCACATTTCAAAGATATGGCTACATTGCAAGTTTACTTGGTTTTGAAGTAAAAGTGTGAAGTGATACAAGACAGGCCTGTACAGGATATCTTCAAGCATTCACAAGATGGTTGTACCTTTGCCTAAGTTTATGGAACTTGTTTTCTGCAAAGAGAGGGGTTCAAGGCTCAAGGGAAGCAAGTTGACATAAAGTTGCCTTTATCAAAATAGCATAGTTCACTTTTTGCCAAAAATAGATTAAACTCTTGTGTAAACTTCCAATAATCAGAATAATGCCTTAAACCAATGAGTTTGCATTTAATTTTTGAGTGTGGAAGGGTTTATAGACATGTATTTAAGTACAAATGAAGCTGGACAGAAATTGCAACTTGTAGCCAACATGAAAATGCCATGGATCAAAGTGAGTTTTTTCCAAATTCAAACCTTCGATTCTCCCTAACCATAAATGATTTTGGAGAGTTCCTGGACACTTTGGAAATATTGTAACATGATCTACAATCCATATTTGAAATGCATTTTGAGATTCCAAGTGGAACTATGTGAAAAATTTCCATGAAGATAGGTCAAAATCCTGCCTAAACTAGGGCAAAATTTCACTAAGTTAGAAAGTTTTTGGACCCTTATTCCAAAAATCATAACTTGAGATCCAAGCTTCTTTTTGGAAAACTTTGTGAATCAAAGTTGTAGATTTTGTGGAGGACTACAACTTTCATGTTGAACGTTTTGTTTGAATCCAATTGCATCATGGTGAAAATATTGGGCAAAGTTGGGAAAAAATAAGAAAATTTCATAACTTAGAAAAATTCTAAGTTATGAAATTTTTTCAAACTTAAACCCTAATTTGCAAAATTAGGTTTCTTGATGAACAAATTTCATGTTTTGACTCATCTTGATGAAAAATGACCCTTGGCACTTGATTTTGACCAAAAAGTCAAAGTTTGACTTTTCAGTGTACAGTTGATTTTTGACCAGTTGACTGGAAAATTCATTTGTTAATCCAATGCTTTTGAGATCTTTTGAACCTTGTGATTAGGTCAATATTATTCCATTTAGTCCTTGAATCCATACTTGAACCCAATTTGCCATTGGCTAGGTAAAAAATCAGAAATTGCCCTTATACAGTCAAAACCCTAAAAATGACCATTTTGCCCTTTTTGTGATCTGATCAAATTTCTTGAGGAGTTGTGGTCCAAACTTGATCAAATAGTTCATATGAGTCTATAATGTTGATGTGGATCAAAAATCATGAGGTTTGACTGTAAATTGGCCACAGTTGACTTTTTCCCCAATACAGCTGATTTCTAGGTCAACTGTCCAATTGACTGAGCAAAAATTTGATTCAAAGCTTGAAACTTGGCATGGGCAATCTTATAAGTCCAAAATGAAGTATGAAAATCACTTTGAGCATTGAAAGTCCAAAAATCCCTGTGCAAACTCAAACCCTAATTTCAGGTCATAAGTGCAAGGAGATATCTTGAGAAGAGCAAAACCTAGCTTGGTCTTGAATCCAAAGAGTCTTGTGAGGGGAAATCTTGATAAAATGAGAGGGAAAATTTTGGGGTACAACAGTTACCCCTGTTCAATCTTCTTGAACCTGAAGAGCTAGATTGGCGAGCTTGCCTTTCGTGACTCGAAGGTAAAAGATGATTGGACACTAGAGTGCCCGTAAATTTGCACTCGTCAAAATGTAGGTTGAGGAAATGGGATTAAAGATGCCATTTGGAGATGATTGAATCTTGTTGGAGATGGGCTTAGAGATGCCATCCAAAATGTTTGTTGAATATCCAAGAGAATGAACATCAGAATGGTATCCGTATCTGGAACGTATCTGAGTTGTATCTGGAGATTGGATTTGTATGAGCAATGGAATGGCATCCGTGTCTGGAGCATATCCGCGCTGTAACTGTATTTGATTTTTGAATGAATAACAAAATGACTTCTGTGCCTGGAGTGTATCTGTATTGTATCTGAATCTGGAATCCGAATAAGCGACAGAAGAACATCCGCGTCTGGAGCATCTCTGGGCTGGGGAATAGATTTGAATGAGTGTAAGAATGGCTACCGTGTCTGGAGCGTATTTGGACTGTATCTGAAGTTGAGATATGTATGAGTATCAGAATGACTTCCGTGTCTAGAGTATATCCGTACTGTAACTGGGATCTGGACAAGTGACAGAATGACTTCCGTGTCTGGAGTGCATCTGAACCTGAAGTTGATAGTTGAATCTGAATGAGAAATAGAATGGCTTCCGTGTCTGGAGCGTATCTGGTCTGTATCTGATTGCTAAAGTCTGAATGAGTGATAGAATGACCTTCGCGTCTGGGGTGTATCCATATTGTATCTTGACTTGAAATTCTAGATGAGTAATAGAATGACCTCCACGTCTGGGGTGTATCCATACTGTATCTGAATAAGAGATTCGAATGAGTAGAAGAATGACTTCCATGTCTTAGAGTGTATCCGTACTGTATCTGAATAAGAGATCCGAATGAGTAGCAGAATGACTTCCATGTCTTGGAGTGTATCCGTACTATATCTGAAATCTTTGAATAGTTGTTAAAGATAGCTTTTAATCTTATCCTGAAAAGGGTAAAATGTTAGCTGAAACACAAAGTTATGTTGCATGACATGTATAATGCAATAAAATGTGTTCTATCAATGTTTATGATACATGAATGTAATTTATGCGCATGTAAGCGGATTAGCTGTCTTGCTGAGGAAAATAACTCCTTGATATCTGGAGATAATGAAATCTTTGACTGCTGCCGGGGAAAATAAATCTTGGACCGATGCCGGGAATTCCACAACCTTTGATTGCTGAGAATGAGAAATCCTTGGACTACCGTTGGGGATAGAAAATCTTTGGCAACTTGTGGGGATGTGAGAATCCTCCACGACTTCCTGGGGATATAAGGATCCTTCAAGTCCTTTGAAGTTGGAACATGGTAGACATCCCATTGTAAGAATAATGTCGAGTGTTGCTTGAGAAACCTGCTTGGGGAATCCCGAGAAACTTGATGACTCTGGCTAGGGATTGAGAATCTTCAATCCGTTGGGAAATAACTCTATGGGGAGAAAGTTAATTCTGTTGGAAAGTTTTCAAGAGCTTGGGTTGTATGTCATTCTACTGAGGAATTATCTGAAGCTGTCGTCTGGTTAGCTGTCAGGCTCTAAGATAACTTGCAGGGGAATCTTCTGGTTTTAAGGCAACTCTCTGGGGAATTAGAGGAAACTGGATGGTCTTCCACCGGGGTTTAAGGGTTGAAGTTTTGGACTTCGTTGGGGAAGAAAGTTCTATCTTCGCTGAGGGTCTGTAGTTCAAAGTTTTCTGGCTCTGCTGGGGATTGGGAGTTTGGAAACTTAGTTCTGGTGGGGATTTTGAAATTTAACTCTGCGTGGAACATGTATTTCAAGGTTTTGGCTCCACTGGGGACCTCGGTGATGTACTGCAGGGGATTTCACTTGGAATAGCCTAAAGACATTTTCCTATACTTCCAACCTATCAGTAATTATTCTGTCCCATTTCATTTATTTGTAAACAATGATTATATTCAAATGCATATGCTCATTTAATAAACCATTGGACGTTTTCAAATAAAACACAAGTGTAAAGAAAAATAAAAGGCAAATAGTTTTCTGCGCTTTGAAGTATCTTTGTATTAACTTTGTGTAAGTATTTTGTACAAAGGAGACAAACATCCTAGTAAGAGAATATTGTCATAAAAATTGAAAAAAATTTATACAAAGAAAGATGGCTATGTGTAAAAATTCCATGGGGTTCCCATTCCGCTATAGCCGTCGTAACTCTGGATATCTTGTCCATTTGTTGCTTCGTCTGCAGATGATTGGATTGATCAGAAGCTTGGAGCTTGCCTGTGAAGAGATTGTCCATAAAGTGATCCGACGAGACATAGTCATACGCTTTAATTCCCTAACTTTTGCCTGGACTGCCCTTTCGGGTTTTCGATCCACCGGGAAACCCTTTTTTGCCCAAGTCGCCCTTTCGGGTTTTCAACTTGCCGTGTGTACGGATTTTTTTATTTATCCCTAATTTTTGCCTGAACCGCCCTTTCGGGTTTTCGATTCACTGGGATGCCCATTTTTGCCCAAGTCGCCCTTTCGGGTTTTCAACTTGTCGGGTCGTTTATGCGTAATATCTTTTGACTATGTCTGCATTCGCAGGGTGCGACAGGTCATTGCCGTCCATGGTGGTCAGGATCATTGCCCCACCAGAAAAGATGTTTTTTATCACAAATGGTCCTTCGTAGGTAGGAGTCCATTTGCCCCTGGGATCACTTTGCGGCAAGATGATCCGCTTGATTACCAAATCCCCGACTTGATATACCTGGCATCTGACTTTCTTGTTGAAAGCTTTGATCATTCGTTTCTGATACGCCTGACCATGGCAAACAGCAGTAAGTCGCTTTTTGTCAATCAAGTTAAGTTGATCAAGCCGGGTCTGAATCCAATCGTCTTCACCCAAACCAGCATCCTTCATGATTCTCAAGGAGGGAATCTGAACCTCGATAGGTAAAAAAGCTTCCATGCCGTATACCAAAGAATAGGGTGTTGCCCCAGTTGATGTTCGTTCCGTGGTACAGTATCCGTGCAGAGCAAACGGTAACATCTCATGCCAGTCCTTGTAAGTGACTGTCATCTTTTGAATGATCTTCTTGATATTTTTGTTCGCAGCTTCGACAGCACCGTTCATCTTAGGATGATAGGGAGATGAATTGTGATGTTGAATCTTGAACTGCTCACACAGAGCGGTGATTATAGTATTGTTCATATTTGTACCATTGTCAGTAATGATTCTGTCAGGGATACCATACCGGAAAATGAGGTTCTGTTTGATGAAGCGGGCAACCACATTCTTTGTAATGGAGGCGAAGGAAGCTGCTTCGACCCACTTGGTAAAGTAATCAATGGCCACCAGGATGAAACAGTGTCCATTGGATGTTGTAGGCTTGATCTCTCCAATCATGTCGATCCCCCACATAGTGAATGGCCAAGGAGCTGTTAAGACATTGAGAGGAACTAGAGGTATGTGTACCTTATCTGCATAGATTTGGAATTTGTGACAAGTACAGGAATGTTGATGACAGTCAGCTTCCATGGTAGACCAGTAATAGCCTGATCTTAGAATCTTCTTAGCCATCATATGTCCGCTCGAGTGGGTGCCAAAGGTACCATTGTGCAGTTCAGCCATGATCTGCTCAGCTTTAACCTTGTCCACACAACGGAGCAGAATGCAATCATGATTGCGCTTGTATAGGATGCCATTTCTCAGAAAGAACTTGGCTGCGAACCTCCTTAAGAACTTTTTGTCATTTACTAAAGCTCCTTCAGGGTATTCTTGTGCTTCGAGATACCTTTTGTTGTCATGAAACCAAGGTCGGTCCACTACTTCTTTGGTATTAATCTTGTGACAATGTGTAGGTTCGTCCATCCGCTCGATGGTGATTTGGGGAGCCTCATTATCCCAGTTAAGTTTAAACATGGAAGATATTGTAGCTAGAGCATCTGCTAGCTGATTCTCTTCTCGCGGGAAGTGCTCGAAGGTGATCTGCTCGAAATGTGGTAACAATGTCAGGACATGTTCTTTGTAAGGGATGAGGTTTGGATGTTTAGTATCCCACTCTCCTTTGATTTGACTGATAACCAAAGTTGAGTCCCCAAATACAATCAATGATTTGATTCCCAAGTCAATAGCAGCCTTGAGACCAAAGATACAAGCTTCATACTCGGCCATGTTGTTGGTGCAGCTGAAGCAGAGTCTAGCAGTGAAAGGTGTATGGCAACCTTGTGGAGATATAAGTACAGCGCCGATACTGTTTCCAAGTGCGTTGGAGGCACCATCAAAGTACAGGGTCCATCGGGATCCTTGTTCAGGTCCGTCATACGATCTGTTTTCTTCAATGTTGCTCAAAGTCATGATATCCTCGTCGGGGAAGTCGAATCTCATAGATTGGTAATCTTCGACAGCTTGACGGGCCAGATGATCGGCTAGTATACTCCCCTTTATAGCTTTTTGGGTCGTGTACTGTATATCATATTCGGTGAGGATCATCTTCCATCTAGCGATTCTTCCGGATAGAGCAGGCTTCTCGAAGATGTACTTGATCGGATCCATCTTAGAGATCAGTAAAGTGGTATGTGTCAACATATACTGCCTTAGCCGGCGAGAAGCCCATACCAAAACGCAACAAGTTTTCTCGAGCAGTGAGTAGCGAGTCTCACAGTCGGTAAACTTTTTGCTAAGGTGATAAATGGCATGCTCTTTTCGGCCAGACTCGTCATGTTGGCCTAGTACGCACCCCATTGAATTTTCCAGGACAGTCAGATACATGATTAAAGGTCTTCCTTCGACGGGAGGCATCAAGATAGGAGGTTCCAACAAATACTCCTTGATTTTATCGAAAGCAACTTGAAAGTCATCATTCCATTTAACCACCTGATCTTTCTTCAACAGCTTGAAGATTGGCTCACAGGTAGATGTTAGGTGAGAGATGAACCTCGCAATGTAGTTTAGGCGTCCCAAGAAACCTCTGACCTCCTTCTCAGTGCGAGGGGCAGGCATTTCTTGTATAGCTTTGACTTTGGCAGGATCAACCTCGATGCCTTTGTTACTAACGATGAATCCCAAGAGCTTACCGGACCTGACTCCGAAAGTGCACTTGTTAGGTTTCAGTCTGAGTTTGTACTCTTTCAATCTGACAAACAGCTTTTGCAGATGGTCGAGGTGTTCTTCTTCTGTTTGTGAACGGGCTATCATGTCGTCTACGTAGACTTTAATCTCATGATGTATCATGTCATGAAACAAAGCTACCATGGTTCGCTGATAGGTTGCCCCGGAATTCTTCATTCTGAATGGCATCACTTTATAGCAGAAGGTACCCCATTGTGTAACAAAAGTATTCTTCTCCATGTCTTTGGGGGCCATTTTGATCTGGTTGTACCCTGAAAATCCATCCATGAAAGAGAATACCTTATGTTGAGCTGTATTGTCAACCAAGATGTCAATGTGCGGTAGTGGAAAGTCATCTTTAGGGCTAGCCCTGTTTAAGTCTCTGTAATCCACGCACATTTTGACTTTTCCGTCCTTCTTAGGCACGGGCACAATGTTAGCAACCCATTGTGGATAGGAAGTAACAGCAAGGAACCCAGCATTGAACTGTTTCATCACTTCGGCTTTGATCTTTTCAGACATGTCGGGCCTTATTCGGCGGACTTTCTGTTTGATTGGTGGACAGTTTTCTCTTGTAGGGAGATGGTGAACCACAATATCTGTGTCAAGTCTCGGCATGTCTTCATAGGACCAGGCAAAGATCTCAACATATTCATTCAACAGCTGAACTAAGTGCTCTTTGACACTTGGCTCCAGGTTGGCACCCACTTTAACTTCTTTTATGTATTCCTCTGTTCCCAAGTTGATAGTTTCTAACAACTCCTCGTGAGGTTGAATAGCCCTTTCTTCTTGTTGCAGCAGTCTAGCCAACTTTCCAGGCACTTCACAATCTTCATCACCTTCTTATTCGGCATGATTGACCAGATCTTCAGAGTCATTGAAGGCCATAGCAGAATTGTTACCCATGGAATCCGGAGTGGATGGGTACCTGCATTTTGCGAGTTTGGGTGTGTGTAAGGGATAGCCACCTTTAAACAAATAAAATGTAAAAAGAAAGAAAATGAACACAAAAGTTTATATGTGAAAACGTCCATGATTCATTAAAAATGGCATATGAAGATGAAAAATCAAGCCCTTACAAATAGACCTATATGCCTCGGGTAAGGCATAAGGCAAAAAGTGTACGAATTGTTTAATAATTATTACAAACCAACAGAAAATGTTCGAAAGATAAATTACTGATTGATGAAAGTAATTGGAACGAAGTCTTTTGCCTCCCAGTTGTTCAACTCTCCTTCAATAGTTGGAAAGATCCAGTCTTCCAAATTGCTTTCCTCTTCACCATCCTCCAAAGCATGAACTCCATGATGGGTGATCTTCAATGGTGGTCCTCCAGCCCGGGAGCAACGCACAACCTTTTGACTAGCAGTAGTGAAACCCAAGCCAAACTTATCTGTCTTGTAAGGAAAATATGGCAGCTGACCCCATATTGTGCTTCCTCCTTCCTTAATCACAGCCTTCGCATCTTTAAGGGATGACATTCGGGACACAGGTTTGGTAATGATGGGCATAGAAGTCATTGTCTTGGCTACCGCAACTTCAGGAGAAACCTCTTCAAAGTGCTGAAAGGGGGTCTCGATGAATTCACCATCTAATTCAACATAGCGGAATGAATTCAGATGGCTTATCATATACTCCTCCTCGCCCCGAACGGTCACAATTTTCCCCTGGACATGGTACTTAAGCTTCTGATGCAGGGTAGATGTGACGGCTCCAGCATGATGAATCCAGGGCCTTCCTAAAAAGCAAGAATAGGAGGGACGGATGTCCATGACATAAAATGTGGAGTTGAAAGTTTCTGTACCCACTTTAATCGGGATGTCCACCTCCCCGTGGACCATCCGCTTAGAACCATCAAAGGCTCTAACGATGATATTGCTGGGCTTCAAAATTAGACCTTCACAATCTAGTCTCTCCAATGCTTTCTTTGTTAAGACATTTAAAGACGGCCCGGTATCAACCAGAACGTGAGCTAAAGTAGTCTCTCTGCATTCCACCGAGACATGCAGCGCGTCATTATGCTTTCTCCCCTTAGATGTTAAATCGGCATCGGAGAAGCCAATACCGTTGTCGGCTGTTAGGCTGGCTACACACTCTTGGAATTGGTCCACGGAGGTTTCCTGAGGCACATGGGCCGTCTTCAAGAACTTGATCAAAGCTTTGGCATGAGCTTCGGAACAAAGCAGCAAGGCCAGCATAGATATTTTTGAAGGGGTTTTCCCCAGTTGTTCTACGACATCATAGTCACTTTTCTTAATTATTTTTAAAATCTCCTCCATTTCCTTTTGAGTGGTCTCGAGGATGACCAAAGTCTGAGCCCTCGTCCTGACGGGCGCTTCTTGGATCCCCTTACCTTTATCAGCAGCAACAGTAGAGGGTACAACTACGGGAGTAACAATTTCTTCAATCACTGGAGCTCGCACGGATATGTTGACCGACACATGAGTAACCTTAGGAGCACTTAAGGGTCCGAAGGTTGCCCTTGGGGGAGCAATCTTCGGAGAGAAAATTCTTCCGCTGCGGGTAATTTTGCTCGTCCCAGCAATATTTCCTATGTCAGGAGTCTCCTCGTCAGAACTTTCTTCAACTGATTCAATCTGCTTAACATCGTGGTAGAAGATCTCTCCTCCATAATTCCACGATATTGTTTTGTTGGACTTGTATGGGATAGGCCCCGGCATTGTTATCTTCAGAGGCACAAACTTTGGATCGGGTGTAATCTTAACAGGTCTTTTGAAGACCTTGGAAAGATTGGCGAAAATGGTGATTATAGCAACATCTTTTGATAGGAGTTAGAATAACAGGAGTTTTCTCGAAGAGGATTTCTTGATTATCCATTAGGCATTGGATGCCTAACTTCAACAGCGGACAGTCGAATTGTAGGGATGAACAAAGGTAGCAATCTTTTTCACAGCCCGGGAAAATCCCGGCTTTCAACAGATTCATCTTGATCATTGGTAATGGAGTCATTAAGTCATCAACAACAGCAACATAAAGATCTTCTACAACAGCATGGACATTATGACCATGTTTTGGCATTGGAGCGGATATCACATTAGGATTTTCGGGGGCATCGAACTCGACCTCTTTGGCATCTATTAAATCCTGGATCTTATTTTTGAGGGCCCAACAATTGTTGGTGTCGTGCCCCACGCTGTCCGAATGATAAGCACACTTTGCATTTGAATGGTAGTAGGGAGAAGAGGTATTCGGATTCTTTGGTGCCTCTTTCAAGGTTGTAAGGTTTAACTTCAACAGATGAGGGAGAACCTGAGTAGGTGTCATGTTGATCTGGGTAAATTACCGTGCAGGCCTTTCCACCCTTGCTTGGTTGGTTCTGGGTTGACTGTTTTGAGGTTGATCGGCTGCAGAATTCTGAATCATTACAGCCCCCACCGCTGGCCGATGCTCAACTCTTCCTTGACTTATCTGGGAGTAAACAGCTGAGACTTCTTTCTTGGCTGGAAAGGTCTTCTTAATAGCAGCGAAAGCAGATGCATCCTTTTGAATTTTACCGCTCTTGATTCCAGCTTCAACTCTTTCACCCGTCAGAATCAACTCGGTGAACCCCGTAGATGAGCTCCCGATCAGGTGATTAAAGAATGGACCTGACAGGGTCCCCAAAAACATATCCACAAGCTCTCTCTCAGACAATGGTGGTTGCACCCTTCCAGCCAAATCTCTCCATTTCTGGGCATACTCCTTAAAGTCTTCATTAGAGACCATACCCATACTCTGTAATTGAGTACGAGTAGGTGCTAAGTCCGCATTATATTGATATTGTCTGTAGAAGGCAGCAGCCAAATCCTCCCAATTATGCACATCAGATCTCTCAAGCTGGTAGAACCAATCTAATTGCTTACCCGACAAACTATCTTGAAAAAAGTGGACCCACAGATCCTTATCAGAAGAATGAGGTTGGATCTTTCTGACGTAAGACCGTAGGTGCATCTTCGGACAAGACAAACCATCGTATTTAGCAAATGTAGGCACCTTGAATTTAGGGGGAATCATAATCCCAGCAACCAACCTTAGTTCCTCGAAATCCAGCCCAGGCACTCTTTATACCTCTATGGCTGCCAGACGCTCTTCCAGATTCTTATACTCTGCAGGAGGGTACTGCTGCTCAGGGTAATCTTCATCCTCTTCTTCTTCTTCTTCAGCCTCATACTCGGAGGGCACTGCAGCTCCCTTTCCCTTACCTACCCCTTCATCGGATGTTGAGGGGAAATCCAGGACCCTTCTAGCTTGGTTCTTAAAATTTCTTCCCATAGTAGCTACCCCAACTCTTTTCTTTTTCTTTTTCTTTTTCTCCTTTTCCTTCTCTAACAGTGCTTTAAGATCCTCCTGACCCTTTGCCAAGGTCATGAGGAGTTGTTGGAACTGTGAATTCTGCGCCTGTAGGTCTTTGACCGTCTACTCTATATCCATCTTGCTAAAATAAACAGCAGAGAGATAAGGAAACCTGGTGTGAAGACCTGTTTATGCATATGATGAATGATGTGTATTCATGTAATGCAATCAAGGATTCAGAAATTCAAATTTGTTGTAAACAAAAAGGAACACGCGTCATATTAATAAGATAGAATTGTTAGTACATAAATGCCCCATGGGCAAAATAATACAAAATTCTAATGTAAAAAGACATTGCGCATCCTTTTTGGTGCGATGTAAGTGTTGAGAGTCTGCTCTTCATGGAGTCGACGAGTAAGTTCCAAAACCTTCTTCTCATTGGCGTAGAAGCTTGCTTTGAAAGTATTTCGTTCTTCCTTGAGCTGTATCTAACTTTTTTGCAGATCTTCCAATGATGTTTGCATGTCAGGATGTAAGAGGGTGTATGGAACCTCTCCTTCCGTAACAGGCTCTTTGATCACAGGGAGAATGTAGGGGTAAGGCATCATAAGACTTTGGGCGCGGGTTCGTACCCACCTGAGGTAAGGCTCAAGGGGGATGGAATTCTTGTGTCTCAGTGTCTTACTGTCCACCTTGTTGCGCATCCTCCAAGCTCGGATAAACCTTTGTCGAAGTCCTTGAGCGTCGTTGTCGAAGTCAAAAACCAAGTCTGGAATCAGCATGTTGTAAGGGCCATCCCTTCGGGCATACCCAAATTATCTCAGAGCCAAGCAGGGGTTGTAGGTAATTCCTCCCCTAATGCCAAGTAGTGGGACATTATGGAATTCCCCACAACGATCAATGATGATGACATTTTCTCTAGACCGAGAACACCAATGAACATCAGAATATGTAAGAGTTATCAACCGTTGTGACCACCTCAGGCCTTGCTCATTCTTCAAGACTGATTGGGGAAGGTGAGAAATAAACCACCTTGCTAGAAGAGGAGTGCAGCACATGAGAACACCTCTTTTCCTCATTGTACGAGTGTGAAAAGAGTGGAGGATATCCCCAAGCAATGTAGGCACAGGATTCTGAGATATGAAAATCTTGACAGCATTCACATCTATAAGTTGATCAGGGTTTGAGAACAAGACCAACCCATAGATGAGAAGTGCTACAATCTCCTCAAAAGCTTGCAGATCTAGAGAATTCTAGCAGTCTTGTGCCTTCTCAAACAGAAACTTTGCCAAGAAACCCTTGACACCACTCCTAGTTTCCCAATGGCCTTTGATATCAGATGGTTGCAAGTGTAAGGCTTGAGCAACATCTTCAGGCTTTGGCTCTCTTTCCGTACCATTGTAGGGTAGTTGATGGAGAATAGGAATCCTCAGAAGTTGAGAAAATTCCTCCAAAGTAGGCACTAGTTGGTAATCAGGAAATGTGAAGCAGTGGTGTAGGGGGTCAAAGAACTGGAAGAGAACTTTCACCATGTCTTCCTCTATGTTGGAGTTGACCAAGTTGAGAAGTCTACCATGTCTTTCAGTGAAGGGAGAATTCTCTGGAATCTTGGAAGCAAGCTCCTTGAGCAGAGGATGGTTTCTCACAAGGTTGACCTGGATTGTTTTCCTGCGAAGTGATTCCATGACCTACAAAACAGGAACAAAGATGAAGATCCAAACCCTTGAAATGGTTAGTGGATGCATATGATGCTTCATGATGTTCATGATGTATGCACAAGTATATGTACAAACAAATCACACAAGATCCTAGTTCCAAGCTTGCATAGGGTTTCATAGGTAAGTACCCTCTTGAAGTTTAGTTGGCTCAACCTGCCCTATAAATAGTAACCGGGTTCTAAGGAGCTCAATATCACTGGATTGTTTTCTGTGTTCATTGTTTCAGTTTAACCACTTTACTGGCGACCAAAATATTCCAAGAAAATAACTCTCAATGAGTGTAGTATCGAGTATCTACCAACTTCGGACTACACCAAAGCCGGTCATCTCACTACATCCTAAAAAGGCCAAGATGGTCAAGTAAAGGTTCTAGAAGTCCATTAGTGCTTCATGACATCACTCAGCGGCCCAGTATTCTCTTTGATTGACTCAAAGGCTACCGGTACCCACAAATATGTCGCACTAATATAGCTATTGCTTAGACCATATTGGTATACCCCGCACAGTTTCCACAGCGTATTGCTATTTACCTATGAATGTTTCCCAAATCCGGGTAGAAGATTCAAACCCAAACAATAGAACCAAAGTGTAAAGCATACAAGTCAAGCAAGATAAGCATGTAAAGGTGATCTAAACCCTAAGGTAACCCCACTTTTAGATTATTCCCCAGCAGAGTCGCCAGTTCTGTGATACGGTGGGAGAACTGACTTGAGGTTTTACGTTTGTGTTCGCAAATGTTTCGGTTTAGCAAGAGTCGCCACCGACTTTTTTTTATCCAAAGGAAAGGTCAAAAAGCACAGGAAAGACCTTTGAGATGTTTTCTTGGGTTCGGGGGGTAGATTATGAAAAGGGAAGGTGCAAGCACCCTTTTCATACATGGTTATCCATGGGCTCTTAGTTACTTGTTTAGATCACTTGCTTTTGCTTTTCAATTGTTTGAAATGGTGCTTTGTGTGTGGTTTTGAAAATGTTTTGAAAAGAGGCCATCATTGTGGCAACCTTTGTAATGATTCTTGTTTGAATGTATACAAAGGTGTATGTCTTTTGAAAAAAATGTTTCAATTGTTTGAAAGTTTGAAAGTTTGTTTTGGGAAATGTTTTGAAGTTGTGCTGTTTTTGAAATTAGCAAGGATATTTGCAAGTTTGATCAAGTAACTAAGAGTTGTCTACCCTATCTACTCAAGAGTCTTTCCTACACATTTTAAACCCTTTTTACAGTGTTGTTTTACCATTTCATTTGGTAAACAACCTTGTATTTGGATGTTAAACGGGACAGGCGCGGGTCATCGTATTGACCATGATAGCAATAGTGTTAAGTATCTTAGCAAATTTTTGGAGGGACTAGATCATTTTGTATAGGCAACTAAGATAGCGTCATCGAGGGACTATGATCTTTTTGTTTTTATTTTTTTGTTTTGCCAAGATACTCAACATGCATACCATGGCCATTTTAAAGGCAACAAGTGGGTGAAACCCTAGGGGTGCTTGTGTGCATTGTGTTGTCATTTTCATGCATTTTTGTCTTGTTTTAGGTCTAACTATTTGTTTTGATTTTGGATATTGCATACAAACCCTAATCTCTATCATGGCATATTTGAAAGCTATAAAATGCGTAAAATAAATCTACGCTATTACAACATTGATATGGGGAGGGGGATACAATTTTGAATGGGGAATATTTGCAAGAAAATGAAACCCTAAGATTAATTATTACATCCAAATTGAATTAATTGTGCAAATAAATAAATAGGCAAATATTTAAATGGACAATTAAATAAATATGCAATATATTATAAATATGCAAAAAAATGTTTTTATATTATTTTTATGTATGTAAAAATATAATATTTAATGCATTAAAAAATAAGAAAATAAAAGTTATTTTTGTTAAGGGTAAAAAACCTTATTTTTTGGTTTAAGAATATATATATATATATATATATATATATATATATATATATATATATATATATATATATATATATATATATATATATATATATATATATATATATATATATATATATATATATATATATATATATATATATATATATATATATATATATATATATATATATATATATATATATATATATATATATATATATATATATATATATATATATATATATATATATATATATATATATATATATATATATATATATATATATATATATATATATATATATATATATATATATATATATTATAATATTTGTTTATGTATAATAAAATAAAAATATATACAAATGTCAAAAAATAAAAATATGTTGGAAAAAATATTATTTAAGTATATAAATGATAAAAATAAAAGTATAATATTTTTTGTAGTATTTACAAGTTTATTTAGAAAAATAAAAGTATATTATTTAAGAAAACTATTTTTTATGTTAGAAAGAAAAATAAAAATACAAAATAAAAAATGAAAATTTATAAAAATGTTTTTTGGTAATTTTTTTATGTTTAGAAAAATAAAAGAAAAATCAGAAATGTAAATAAAATGGGAAAAATATAAAAGATAATAAAATGGGCCAGGGGGGTGCAATCAGCAAGCTAGGGGCGCCAAAAGTGAGAAATAGCCAGGCCCAGCACATCTACTTCATCTTCAACCTCAGATTCCAACAAAAATGCGCGTTCTTTGTAAAAACTCGTAGAGCATAATCACACGATTCCAACCATATAAAAAACTTAATCTAACTCTCAAACACCAGAGAGAATTTCTCTGGCCCAAATTTCTAACCTAACTTTTTCAGAAAGTTCATCAATCAAATTCTCTCAGCACACTTAACTTAAATGAAATCTATGCATATGTACAGCTTAAGGGCAATGAGTACTACATTTTTTATTCACAAACCTAAGCCTAATGATTCATAAATAGAGAGATAGAAAGTTGGAAAATATCTGCTTCAGTTGAACACGAGTATGGCAATGTGGAGGTTTTTAGTGAGGCCTGGGATGTTTGTGAGCTTGCCTGAACTTCCTCTGACCTTCCCCAATGCGTTGTTTGCTTTGAGCTTGCTTGAATAAGCCTGTAGAAGTCAACCTGCACAAGCTGAAATCAGAAATGGTGAAGCTTGCAAATGGAGTTACAATCAATGGCCAATGGTTGGGATAGCTTAGGTGGGTTATATGGAAGGTATTGGAAGAGGTTTGGGACAAAATGCACGAGTGGTTTGTGAGATGGAAGTGAAAATGCAGAAACTACCCTGTTTTGCAAGAAGAAGGTGTTTTTGTGTTTTAGAAGGCTTGAGGGTTGGATAGCTTGTGCTTCTGGTTCAAGGCAATATGCAAAAGTTGTTTCAAATGCTTTCCAACCTTGTTCTTATCAGATTTCAAAGATATGGCTACTTTGCAAGTTTACTTAGTTTTGAAGTAAAAGTGTGAAGTGATACAAGACATGCATGTACAGGCTATCTTCAAGCATGCACAAGATGGTTTTACCTTTGCCTAAATTTATGGAACTTGTTTGCTGCAAAGAGAGGGGTTCAAGGCTCAAGGGAAGCAAGTTGACATAAAGTTGCCTTTATCAAAATAGCATAGTTCACTTTTTGCCAAAAATAGATTAAACTCTTGTGTAAACTTCCAATAATCAGAATAATGCCTTAAACCAATGAGTTTGAATTCAATTTTTTAGTTTGGAAGGGTTTAGAGACCTGTATTCAAGTACAAATGAAGCTGGACAGAAATTGCAACTTGTAGCCAACATGAAAATGCCATGGATCAAAGTGAGTTTTTGCCAAATTCAAACCTTCGATTCTCCCTAACCATAAATGATTTTGGAGAGTTCTTGGACATTTTGGAAAGCTTGTAACATGCTCTACAATAAATATTTGAAATTAATTTTGAGATTCCAAGTGGAACTATGTGAAAAATTGCCATGAAGATAGGTCAAAATCCTGCCTAAACTAGGGCAAAATTTCACTAAGTTAGAAAGTTTTTGGACCCTTATTCCAAAATTCATAACTTGAGATACAAGCTTCTTTAGGGAAAACTTTGTGAATCAAAGTTGTAGAATTTTTGGAGTAATACAACTTTCATGTTGGAAGTTTTGTTTGAATCCAATTGCATCATGGTGAAAATGTTGGGCAAAGTTGGGAAAAAATAAGAAAATTTCATAACTTAAAAAAATTCTAAGTTATGAAAATTTTTCAAACTTAAACCCTAATTTGCAAAATTAGGTTTCTTGATGAACAGGTTTCACGTTTTGACTCATCTTGATGAAAAATGACCCTTGGCACTTGATTTTGACCAAAAAGTCAAAGTTTGACTTTTCAGTGTACAATTGATTTTTGATCAGTTGACTGGAAAATTCATTTGTCAATCCAATGCTTTTGAGATCTTTTGAACCTTGTGATTAGGTCAAGATGATTCCATTGAGTCCTTGAATCCATACTTGAACCCAATTTTCCATTGGCTAGGTAAAAAATCAGAAATTGCCCTTATACAATCAAAACCCTAAAAATGACCATTTTGCCCTTTTGGTGATCTGATCAAATTTCTTGAGGAGTTGTGGTCCAAACTTGATCAAATGGTTCATATGAGTCTATAATGTTGATGTGGATCAAAAATCATGAGGTTTGACTGTAAATTGGCCACAATTGACTTTTTCCCCAATACAGCTGATTTCTAGGTCAATTGTCCAATTGACTGGGCAAAAATTTGATTCAAAGCTTGAAACTTGGCATGGGAAATCTTATAAGTCCAAAATGAAGTATGAAAATCACTTTGAGCATTGAAAGTCCAAAAATCCTTGTGCAAACTCAAACCCTAATTTCAGGTCATCAGTGCAAGGAGATATCTTGAGTAGAGCAAAACCTAGCTTGGTCTTGAATCCAAAGAGTCTTGTGAGGGGAAATTTTGATAAAATGAGAGGGCAAATTTTGGGGTACAACATGACCAAAGCTTAATCCCCAAACACATCTAAAGATTTGATTCCCAAGTTTATGGCAGCCTTGAGACCAAAGATGCATGCTTCGTATTCTGCCATGTTGTTCGTACAGTTGAAGCAAAGTCTGGCAGTAAAAGGAGTATGGAATCTTTCCGGAGATATGAGTACAGCGCTGATACCATTACCAAGTGCATTGGATGCCCCATCAAAGAACAGGGTCCATCGGAATCCTTATCCAGGTCTGTCATATGGTCTGGTTTCTTCACAGTTGTCTAATGTCATGATGTCTTCGTTAGGGAATTCAAACTTCATGGACAGATAATCCTCTACAGCTTGATGAGCAAGATGATCAGCTAGCACACTGCCCTTTATAGATTTTTGGGTAGTGTACTGTATGTCATATTCTGTTAGGATCATCTGCCATCTAGTTATCCTTCCAGACAGAGCAGGCTTCTCGAAGATGTACTTTATCGGATACATCTTAGATATCAGCAAAGTGGTATGAGTCAACATATACTGTCTTAGCCGGCGAGCATCCCATACCAGAGCGCAGCAAGTTTTCTCGAGCAGTGAATATCTGGTTTCATAGTTGGTAAACTTTTTTCTCAAGTAGTAAATAGCATGCTCTTTTCGGCCAGACTCGTCATGTTGCCCCAATACACACCCCATTGAGTTCTCTAAAACGGTCAGATACATGATCGGTGGTCTTCCCTCGACTAGTGGCATCAAGACAGGAGGCTCTTGTAAATACTCTTTGATTTTGTCAAAAGTAGTCTGACATTCATCATTCCATCTGACTACTTGATCTTTCTTCAACAGTTTGAAGATTGGTTCACAAGTAGATGTTAGGTGAGAAATGAATCTGGCAATATAGTTTAGGCGTCCCAATAATCCTCTAACTTCCTTCTCAGTGCGAGGAGCAGGAATTTCTTGTATTGCTTTAACCTTGGCAGGATCAATCTCGATGCCTTTGTTGCTGATAATGAAACCTAAGAGTTTACCAGAGCGGACTCCGAATGTGCACTTGTTTGGATTCAATCTTAACTTGTACTCCTTCAATCTCACAAACAACTTTTGCAAGTGATCAAGGTGTTCTTCTTCAGTTTGTGATCGGGCTATCATGTCATCTACGTAGACCTCTATCTCATGATGTATCATATCATGAAACAAAGCTACCATGACACGTTGATAGGTTTCCCCGACATTCTTCAGTCCGAATGGCATCACTTTGTAGCAGAACATCCCCTACTGTGTGACTAATGTAGTTTTCTCCATGTCCTCAGGCGCCATCTTGATTTGTTTATAGCCTGAGAATCCGTCCATGAAAGAAAATACTTTGTGTTGGGCTGTATTGTCAACCAGGATGTCGATGTGTGGAAGTGGAAAATCATCTTTAGGTCTGACCCTGTTTAAATCTCTATAATCCATGCACATTCTCACTTTTCTGTCCTTTTTAGGCACGGGAACAATGTTGGCCACCCAGTGAGGATAAAAAGTAACAGCCAGAAATCCAGCATTGAACTATTTCATAACTTCTGCTTTGATCTTCTCTGACATGTCAGGTCTCATGCGGTGGACCTTTTGTTTCACTGGTGGACAGTCTTCTCTTGTGGGTAGACGATGTACCACGATGTCTATATCGAGTCCCGGCATGTCTTCGTATGACCAGGCAAAGATCTCAACATAATCACGCAACAGCTGAATCAGGCGCTCCTTGACACTTGGCTCTAGATTGGCACCCAATTTGATTTCCTTTTTATCTTCCTCTGTACCCAAATTGATTGTATCCAACAGCTCCTCATGAGGCTGAATGGCTCTTTCCTCTTGTTGTAGTAGTCTGGCCAATTCCCCTGGTACCTCACAATCTTCCTCACCTTCGTATTCGGCTTGGTAGATCAGATCTTCAGAGTCACTGAAGGCTATAGCAGTATCGTTACCCATGGGATCCAGAATGGAAGGGTACATGCATTTGTGAGTGTGGGTGTGTGTAAGGGTATAGCCATCTTTAAACAATAAAATGTAAAAGAAAGACAATGAGCACAAAAGGTTTATATATGAAAAAGCGTCCATGATTCATTGAATGTCATATGAAGATGAAATAAAAACCCTTACAAATGAACCATTATGCCTCGGGTAAGACACAAGGTTTTTTAAAGTGCGAATTGTTCGTGAATATTACAAATCCAACAGAAATGTAAAGGATAAATTACTGAGAGATGAAAGTTATTGGGACAAAGTCTCTGGCTTCCCAGTTGCGAAGTCCTCCGCTGACAGTAGGAAATATCCAATCTTCCAAGCTGCCATCCTCTTCATTGTCTTCTACTGCATTGACCCCTTGGTTGCTAATCTTCATCGGTGGCCCCCCAGCACGGGTACAGTGCACAGCCTTCTAAGCAGTTGAAGTAAACCCCAAGCCAAACTTGTCTGATTTGTACGGAATATCTGGAAGCTGTCCCCAGATGGTGCATCCACCCTCTTCCACTACTGCCTTTGCATCCTTTAGAGATGACATCCGAAGTGGAGGTCTTGTGATCTTAGTAATTGAGGATACTGCCTTGGTCGCCGCTACTTCTTGAGAGACTTCTTCAAAATGTTGGAAAGGGGTTTCAATGAACTCGCCATCCAACTCTACATATCAGAAAGAATTCAGATGACTAGTCATGTACTCCTCCTCCCGTGGACATTTATGATCTTTCCTTGGACCGGGTACTTCAGCATCTGATGCAATGTGGAGGTGATAGCACCGGTATTATGGATCCAGGGGCATCCTAATAGACAGGAATAAGAAGGACGGATGTCCATCACATAGAAGGTTGAGTTGAAAATCTGAGTTCCCACCTTTATTGGGATGTCCACTTCCCCGTGGACCATCCTCTTCGAACCATCAAATGCTCTCACCACTATGTTATTGGATTTTAAAGTCAGCCCTTCATAATCCAATCTGTCAAGGGCTTTTTTCGGTAAGACGTTCAAAGATAATCCCGTGTCCACCAAGACAAGGGCTAGGGTTGTTCCTCTACACTCCACTGAGACATGTAATGCCTCGTTGTGTTTTCTCCCTCTGGGTGTCAAATCAGCATTGGAGAAACCCAAGCCATTATCAGCTGTCAAACTGGTTACACAATCCTGGAATTGGTCAGTAGACGTCTCTTGCGGCACATGAGCTGTCTTCAGAAATTTTACCAGAGCTTTTGCATGTGCTTTAGAGCACAGCAGCAAAGCTAGCATAGAGATATTGGAAGGGGTTTTCCCCAACTGTTCAACCACATCATAATCACTCTTTTTTATTATCCTCAGGATTTCTTCCATTTCCTTCTTGGATGTTTCGGGGATAGCTAGTGATTGAGCCTTAGTCCGGACAGGCTCATCTTGAACGTTTTTCCTTTATTCTCAGCAGTAGAAGTAGGGATAGGGATTGTGTCTTCTTTGTCGGTAAGTACGCTTGCAGGTATAATCACTGGTACAGAGGTAATCTTCGGAACGACCACGGGTCCAAAGACTGCCTTTGGAGGGGCAATCTCTGGAGAGAAGATTCTACCACTACGGGTAATCTTGCTAGTTCTGGAAATATTGCTAATGTCGGAATTGTCCTCTTCGGAGCTCTCTTCTTCGGCAGGCAGTTCGTCTTGTTTAATACCATGGTAGTAGATTTCTCCATCGTAATTCCATGGTACTGTTTTATCTGATTTGTATAGGACCGGCTCGGGAAAATACCAGCTTTCCAACAAATTCAACTTAATAATCGGGAGCGGAGTCAACAGTTCATCCACGGTGGCAACAAATAAATCTTCTTCAATAGCGTTGGCATTGTGACCATGCATAGGCATCGGAGCGGAAATAACATTCGGTTTCTCAGGCGCTTCAAACTCAACTTCCTTCGCGTCTATTAGGTCTTGAATTTTGTTCTTCAGATCCCAACAGTTGTTAGTGTCGTGCCCTGGACTTTCAGAATGGTATGTGCACCTGGTATTTGGATGGTAGTGAGGAGACGCGGTATTGGAATTCTTTGGGGCCTCTTTTAAAGTCTCCAGGTTCAATTTCAGAAGATGTGGTAAAACCTGGGCCGGAGTCATGTTAATCTTGGTGAATTGTCGGACTGGCCTTTCCACCCTTGGCTGGTTATTTCTTGGCTGGTCTGATGCAGGCTTTGGAATCATAACAGCCCCCACCGTTGGTCGGCGTTTAGTTCTTCCCTGATTCCTCTGTGAATAAACAGAAGATACTTCCTTCCTCCCAGTGAAAGGTTTTTTCATAGTTGTAGAGGTAGACACATCCTTCTGAATTTTCCCACTTCTTATACCAGCCTCCACCCTCTCGCCGGTTAAAATCAATTCAGTAAACCCTGCAGAGGAACTCCCAATCAGATGATTGAAGAAAGGTCCTGATAGATTTCCCAAGAACATGTCCACTAACTCCCTTTCAGACAGAGGGGGTTGCACCCTTCCGGCTAGATCTCTCCACTTCTGAGCGTAATCTTTGAAGCCCTCATTAGAAACCATGGCCATACTCTTAAGTTGAGTACGGGTAGGCGCCAAATCGGTGTTGTACTGTTATTGTTTATAGAAAGTTGCTGCCAAGTCTTCCCAATTGTGGACGTCGGCCCTTTCTAACTGGTAGAACCAATCAAGTTGCATTCCTGATAAACTGTCTTGGAAAAAGTGGACCCACAAGTCTTTGTCAGCAGAGTGCGGCTGAATCTTCCTGACATACGATCGGAGGTGAATTTTAGGACAAGACACCCCATCATACTTGGCAAATAATGGCACTTTAAACTTTGGCGGGATCACAATTCCTGACACCAGCCCTAACTCCTCAAAATCTAACCCTAGTAATCTCTGGATTTCCATAGCGCGTAAACGCTCTTCAAGGTGTTTGTACTTGTCATCAGTCGAAGGGTATTGTTGTTCAGAGTAGTCCTCCTCTTCCTCCTCTTCTTTAGAATCTGATGGTACTGCCGTTTCTTTTCCTTTTCTTTCCCCTTCATCAGATGTTGTTGGAAAATCTAAAGTCCTTCTAGCTTGTCCCTGAAACCTTCTGCCCATGATTACCACACCAGTTGGCTTCTTCTTCTTTTTCTCTTTTTCTAGCAGAGTCTTCAGCTCCTCTTACCCCTTGCCTAAGGTCATGAGTAACTGTTGAAATGGTGTATTTTGAGCTTGCAGATCTTTGACCATTTGTTCGAGATCCATCTTACTGAAATAAACAGTAGAGAGATGAGGAAACTTGTTGCAAAGACCTGTTTATGTTTATGATGAATGATATGTATTCATGCAATGCTTTCAAGGATTTAGAAATTCAAATTTGTTTTAAACAAAAAGAAACACACATCATATTAATAAGATATAATTTGAGTACATCAATGCCCCTAGGGAAAAATAATACAAAATTCAAAGATAAAAAGACATTGCGCATCCTCTTTGGTGCAATGTAGGTATTGAGAGTCTGCTCTTCATGAAGTAGCCGAGTGAGTTCCAAAACCTTCTTCTCGCTTGTGTAGAATTGGGCTTCGAAAGTATCGCGCTCTCCTTTGAGCTGTATCCAATCCCTTTGTAGGTCTTCGAGTGATGTAGGCATGTCAGGATGTAGGATAGTGTATGGAACTTCTCCTTCCTTAACAGGCTCAATAATCACTGGGAGAATGGAAGGATAAGGCATCATAAGACTTTGAGCGCGGGTTCATACCCACTTGAGGTAAGGCTCAAGAGGGATGGAATTCTTGTGTTCCAAAGTCTTGCTATCCACCTTGTTTAGCATCCTCTAAGCTCGGATGAATCTTTGGCGAAGTCCTTGATCATCGTTGTCGTAGTCGAAAACCAAGCCTTGAATCAGCATATCATGTGGGCCATCCCTTCGGGCATAACCAAACTGTCTTAGAGCCAAGCACGGGTTGTAGGTGATTCCTCCCCTAATGCCAAGTAGAGGGACATTAGGGAATTCCCCACAACGGTCAACAATGATAACATTCTCTTTGGATCGAGAGCACCAATGAATATCTGAATGTTTGAGCGTCATTAACCTTTGTAACCACCTCAAACCTTGCTCATTCTTTAAGAATGATTGGGGAAGATGAGAAATAAACCATCTTGCCAGGAGAGGAGTGCAACACATAAGAACACCTCTTTTCCTCATTGTACGAGTGTGAAAAGAGTCTAGGATATCCCCAAGCAATGTAGGCACCGGGTTGCGAGACATGAAGATTTTGACAGCGCTTACATCTATGAGTTGGTCAGGATTGGGGAACAAGACCATCCCATAGATGAGAAGAGCTACAATCTCCCGAAAAACTTGAAAGTCTAGGTAATTCCAACAGCTTTGGGCCTTCTCAAACAGAAACTTTGCCAAGAAGCCTTTGACACCACTTCTAGTTTCCCAATGAGTTGTGACATCAGATGAGTGCAAGTGCAGGGCTTGAGCAATCTCTTATGGCTTTGGATATCTTTCCGTACCATTGAAGGGTAGTTGATTGAGAATAGGAATCCTCAGAAGTTGAGAGAATTCTTCCAAAGTGGGCACAAGTTGATAGTCAGGAAATGTGAAGCAATGATGCAAAGGGTCAAAGAACTGGAAGAGAACCTTCATCATATCCTCCTCTATGTTGGAAGTTACCAAGTTGAGTAAACGACCATGTCTCTCGGTGAATGGAGAGTTCTCAGGGATCCTTGAAGCTAGCTCCTTGAGTTGTGGAGGATTCTTACAAGGTTGATTTGGATAGTTTTCCTGCGAAGTGAATCCATAACCTACAAAACAAGAACAAAGATGAATCTCCAAAATCCTTGAAATGGTTAGTGAATGCATATGATGTTCATGATGTCCATGATGTTTATGTACAAGCATGCATATACAAACAAATCAATCAAGTTCTTAGTGTAGGCTTGCATGGGGTTTCATAGGTAAGTACCCTCTTGAAGTTTAGTTGGCTCAACCTGTCCTAACAATAGTAACCAGGTTCTAAGGAGCTCAATATCACTGGATTGTTTCCTTGGTCATTGTTTCAGCTCAAGCCTCTTTAATGGCGACCGAAATATCCCAAGAAACCAACCCTCAATGAGTGTAGTATCGAGTATCTACCAACTTTGGACTGCACCAAAGTCGATCATCTCACTACATCCTAAAAAGGCCAAGTTGGTCAAGTAAAGGGTTCTAGAAGTTCATTAGTGCTTCATGACATCACTCAGCGGCCCCGTATTCTCTTTGATTGACTCAAAGGCTACCGGTACCCACAAATGTGTCACACTAACATAGCTATTTCTTAGACCATGTCGGTACACCCCGCACAGTTTCCACAATGTATTGCTATTTACCTATAATGTTTCCCAAATCCGGGTGGAGGATTCAAACCCAAACAAAGAACCATAATGTAGAGCAAACAAGTCAAACAATGTAAGCAAATAAATGTGATATAAACCCTAAGGTAACCCCACTTTTATAATTATTCCCCAACAGAGTCGCCAGTTCTGTGATGCGGTGGGAGAACTGACTTGAGGGTTTTACATTTTATCGCAAATGTCGCGGTTTACCAAGAGTCGCCACTGACTTTTCTTTTATCCAAAAGTAAAGGTGAAAAAGCACATGAAATACCTTTGAGATGTTTTCTTGAGTTCGGGGGGTAGATTATGAAAAGGGAAGGTGTTAGCACCCTTTTCATCCATGGTTTTCCACGGGCTCTTAGTTACTTGCTTAGATCACTTGCTTTGCTTTGTTTGAAATGGTGTTTGGTGTGATTTTGAAAGTATTTTGTAAAAGAGGTCATTCGTTTAGGCAATCTTTGTAATGATTCTCGTTCATAAGAATGTATACAAAGATGTTTGTCTTTTGAAAATGTTTTCAATGTTTTGTAAGATGTTTTGAAATGTGTGTGTGTGTGTGTGTTTGTTTTGGAAAATAGCAAGGATTGTTGTTTGAAATGGTGCAAGTAACTTAGAAGCTATCTACCTACTCAAATGTCTTTCTTGTGCATTTTCTATTCCTTTGACATTGTTGACTTACCATTGATTTGGTAAGCAACCCTATCTTTGGATGTAAACGGGACGGGAGTGGGTCATCGTATAACCATGATAGCAATGTTGCCAAGTATCTTAGCATTTTTGAGGGACCAGATCATTTTGTTTAGGAAACTTTTTAATAGCGTCATCGAGGGACTATGATCTTATACTTGTTTTGTTTTACCAAGATACTTCGCATGCGTAACATGGCCATTTTATTTTAGGCAACCAAGTGGGAGAAACCCTAAGGGTGCTTGTCTGCAAAGTGTATCATTTTCATGCTTTTGTCTTGCATTTAGGGTTTTCTATTTTGCTTTGTTTTTGTTCTTGTCATGCAAACCCTAATTACTAATCATGGTATAAAAGCGATAAATTGCGTAATGTAAATATACTAAGCTATTACAACAATTTTTATGGGAGGGAGAATACAAATTTGAATGGGGATTTGCACAAATATAAAGCTAAATATATTATTACAACCAAATCGAATATGTGCGAATTTAAATAAATATAATACCAATATTTAAAATGCAATGCAATGTTCATGTTAGAAAAATGTTTAATGTCTTGTTTTTGTGTAAAAGAATGTTTAACTTAAACCTAAAAATAAGGAAAAATAATTAATTCTTTTTGAAAGGGATGAAACCCTAATTTTCAATTAAAAGAAAATAAATGTTATATATTATTATTTTGTGTATTTTTTGTATAAAAAATAATAAATAATATTATGCCTAAATACTAAAAAATTAAATAATTGCAAATATTGGTATTTGTAAGTATAAAAATAAAAAATAAAAAACATATAGTATATTTAATTAATTATGAGTTTATTAAGAAAATAAATTCTATTCTATCAAAATAAATTAATTTTTTTATGTGAGAAATAATAAATAAAATAAAATAAAAGTGTGAAAATACATAAATCATTTTTTAGGATTTTTTATCATTAAGAAAAATAAATAAAAGTAATAAATAAAAATATGAAGAAAAATATAAAAATATAAAAAGTTAGTCATGGGGGTGCAATAGCAAGTCAAGGGGTGCATTTAGCAAAAACAAAAAGGCCATGCTGCAAAAAAAGCCCAGAACTTCATCCATGTCCTTCGTTCACTTCTTCTCCGCGCCATGCCAGTTCAAACCTGTATCTTCCTCATGCTTGCATAAAAATGAAAACTCATAACATGAAAAATGTGGCATTTGAGCTCACGATTCCAACCATATAAATTATATGGCCTAACTATCAAAGATCAAAGAGAATTTTGGAATCCCTAAATCGTGACCTAATTTTTTCAGAGATTTCAAGTTTCAAATTCTCTTAGCACAAGTAATATAAATGAAAAGTAATGATATGTACAACTTCGTTATGATGAGAACTATATTTTTTCTTCATAAATTGTGGCTTGAGGTTGCCTATATAAAGAGATAGAGTTTAAGAAAATACCTCCTTCAGCTGGAATCGTGTATGGCAATGTAGGGACTTTAATGGAGTCCTGATGATTGTTTGAGCTTCCTTGAACTTCCCTGAACCTATTCCAATCTTTATCTTGCTCTGAGGATGGCTGGAACTCCCTGACCAAGTCCAACTGCAAGATTCAAAATTGAAAATGGAAGATGGTGAAACAGAGGTTACAGAACCAGGGTGATGGCTTGGATTGACTAGTTATCAAGTGTATAAGATGTTTGAATCACTTAAACACAAAACGCACGAGCCAAATGAGAGTTGGCTGGGCTTTTGCAGAAACTGTGTGCTTGGGCAGATTTTTAGTGTTTTGGAGTTTGAGAGAGTTCTAAGTCCAAGCCAAGCGTGTAATGCCTTGTACAATGTTTGCATATTAGTATAGAAGTGATCCAAAGTCATCTTCCTACTAGTTGTGCAAGCTTTAGCCCTTTTGCCACTTTTCTTGTACTTGAAGCAAAGTTGACAAGACCAATCTCACATGCTTGTACCAGCTTGCTTTAGGGCTGATATGAGTTTGTACAAATTTCTTGGGAGTTGTATAGTTTGCTTGTATCAAGGGGACAGGTCCAATGCTCCAAGTTGACAAAGTTGCAAAAGTGCATCTTTATGAAAATGGCAATGAAGCCTTTTTGCCCAAAATGGAATTACAACTTGTGTAAAGTTTCAAAAGCAAGGATAAAGGCTTTGTCAACTGGGTATGCATTTAATTAAGGAATGTATAGCAATCTTAGGACCTGTAAAGCAAGAAACAATCATCATAGGTTTGGTTTGCAACTTGATTCTATGTGAAAATGGCTTGAACAAAAAGTGAGAAAATGCCAACTTCCTCTCTTCGATTCTCCCTACTAAAAAATGATCTTGGAGAGTTCTTGGACATTTTGGAAAGCTTGCAATGTTATCTATAATCCATCTTTGAAATGAATTTTAAGATACCGCTTGGAACTAGGTGAAAAGTTTTCATGAAGTTGGGTCCAAAACCTGCCTAAATTAGGGCAAAATTTCACTAAGTTAAGAAGTTCATGGCCCTATATTCACAAATTCATAACTTGAGATCCAAGCATCTTTAGGGAAAATTTTGTGAAGCAAAGTTGTAGATTTCATGGAGGACTACAAATTTCATGTTGGTATTTTTTCTTGAATCAAAATGCATATGGTGAAAAGTTGAGAAAAAATAAGAAAACTTTTATACTTAGAAAAATTCTAAGTTATGAAAATTTTCAAATTCAAACCCTAATTTTAAAATTTGGTTTTCTTGGTGAACAAGTTTCATATTTTGACATATCTTGATGAATTATGACTCTTGGTACTTGATTTTGACCAAAAAGTCAAAGTTTGACTTTTCAGTGTACAATTGACTTTTGATCAGTTGACTGCAAATTTCATCTGTCAATCCAATGAACTTGAGATCTTTTGAACCATGTAATTAGGTCAATATGATGTCATTTATCCCTTGAAATCATGTTTGACCTCAATTGGTCGTTGGCTAGGTTAAAAATAAGAAGTTTCTCTTTCTCAGTCAAAACCCTAATTTTGACCATTTTGCCCTTTTTGATGATTTGATCAAATTTCTTGAGGAGTTGTGATCCAAACTTGACCAAATGGTACATATGAATCTAAAATGTTTACGGGGATCAAAAATTATGAAGTTTGACTGTAAATTGGCCATGGTTGACTTTTTCCCTAATGCAGCTGATTTTTAGGTCAATTGTCCAATTGATTGATCAAAAATGTGGTTCAAGGTTTGAAACTTAACATGAGCAATCTTAGGGGTCCAAAATGATGTATTAAAGTCAAATGAAGCATTGATGGTCCAAAAATCCTTGTGCAAACTCAAACCCTAATTTTGGGTTATTAGTGCAAGATGAGATGTCTTGAGCTGACCAAACCCTAATCTTGTCTTGAGTCAAAGAAGTCTTGTGAGAAAAATCTTGATAAATGAGAGAGAAAATTTTGGGATACAACAACGTGTTCAAAAGGAAATAAAAAAACAAAATGAATAAAAAATGATAAAAAAACAGAAAGAGACAAAAAGCCCCGCTAAGTCAAAACTTGAAAAAATAAGTCGCTTAGGCAAAAATCAGGGCATCCCGCTGGACTATCAATTCAAAAGAATTAGTTCAGGCAAAATTTAGGGAAAGCAATGAATAAATGGAAAGCTTGAAAGACGAGAAAGGATTATAACATAAAATCCTTAACAAATAACAGAGTTGTGTGACAAAAGTCAAGAGTGAGTGACTATTGTGTCCAAAGAATATCAGTGGTTCCTCAACCATCAGCTAAATCCTCTCGGAAGATGAGTGCTTGTATCAAATTAACTGAATATATGACTGAAGAACATCATGAAGGGGGTGGGAACCAAATATTTTGAGCCTTAAAATCTTTTTTCTAAAACTGTGAACCAGACCATGTTACAACCCTCAAAAGTCCTAATTGAAACAGAGTTTATTTCAAAAGCATAATCCAACGAGATGGTGTTTCCTAACTCCCATAAGTTTTGATAAAATATTTGTGCTGGTATCATATGCTTTTGTTATCTTTCATGCAAAATAAATGATGCACTCATTTTCACTTTGCGACATCTTTTCAAAAAAAATCTTCAAGACTTACATAACTGTTGTATTAGAATTTTCATTCTCAGAATAAACTTTTTCTACTTGTAAAACATTTGCTTAATATCAAGAAAGCTTACATGTAAGCACCAATGATGAGTTGATCTTTAGGCCTGGAACTCTATGGAGTAATTGGCGAATCATTTCAAGAATGGTCATATCCATGGGAATGTCGCCTGAAGACCTTCAACATGAATAAGTTGTTACCTTCATAGTTCGTTTACCCTTATGAGGCAAATTTGAAGACTCTGTTATGCCAAATATAGTCAATATGGGGCTGTCACGTCAAAATTCGATGAATCTCTCCAAGACTTTGAAGATACTAGGGCATTTTGGATGCCATGTCTTTTATAAAATCCTCTTGAGACTATTTCTTCTCATCAACCATATAACTTGGGGCATTTTAGAAGTGAAGTTATTCGCAAGAATTGTCGTGCGTCACGCAGCTTATCAGCAGTAAACTTGGGGTATCCAAAATTAGTTCCAGGGCCAATCCAGATTCGTCAAGATATGTGATCTGCTTTGCACACATTATCAGATGATGGAGTTCCCCAGTATCTCCAACTAAGCAATATTTTTCTCCAGCTGAAGAAGAGTTCGTGTTGTTATCATTTCAATGTACTATTGATGTTAGAAGATTGGACTTTGGGTTTTCTTCCGAAAATATCTTCCCCCCAATGAGATTAGAGCCTTATAGTAGAAATATGCTCCGTTGATGGCTTTTATTCTATCTCCAGTAATTTTCTAATCTTGTTGAGGTTAGTCGAGTATCTGGTTGTACTGTGATATCTTATCATCTCCAATTTATCTCTTTTATTTGTTTTGTCAAACATATACATGACATTCATTTATTCATTCACACTTGTATCATGCATGCACATTCGTATTTGTTGATGTTATTGGGTTTGTATACCTTGGTTATGTCTATTCAAATAGCGTATTTGCTCTTTCAAAATAGAGTGTCAACTTAAACAGAAAGTGTGCCTCCTTTCTAATTCCCCACTGAGTTAACTCTCGTGGAAGAGTCTTGCTTTAGCTTTCCTTTTCCATCTATGGATAAGATAAATCCCCAATTGAGTTTTTTCCTCATTGGGTGGAGTCTTGTTTGACTATTCTCTCTGCATTTTATTCCTGGATTGAGCTTTGTCTCTTGCGGATGTTATCCCGTGGATCTCTCTAGGCTATGAAACCTAGATGGAGAGTGCATTTATTTTTCACATTTAAATACTTGGTCTCCTCGGGAAGAATCTATTCATGGTTTCCCATTGAAGATGAACTTTGTTTCTCAATAGTGTTGTTGCAACACTCTTTTGGAATCTCAACATGACAACAAGTGGCGGACTCTTCATGAGCAACTTGTGTATTATTGATATCTTTGGAAAGTAGCAAGTGGCAGACTCTTCATGAGCAGCTTGTGTATTATTGATATCTTTGAAATATAGCAAGTGGCGGACTCTTCATGAGAAGCTTGTGTATTATTCATATCTTTGAAATATAGCAAGTGGCGGACTCTTCATGAGCATCTTGTGTATTATTGATATCTTTGGAAGATAGCAAATGAAGGTCTCTTCATGAGCAGCTTGTGTATTATTGATATCTTTAGAAGATAGCAAGTGCCTGACTCTTCATGGGTAGATTGTGTATTGTTGATATCTTTGGAAAGTAGCAAGTGGCGGACTCTTCATTAGCAACTTGTGTATTATTGATATCTTTGGAATATAGCAAGTGGCAGACTCTTCATGAGAAGCTTGTGTATTATTGATATCTTTGGAAGATAGCAAGTGGCGGCCTCTTCATGAGCAGCTTGTGTATTATTGATATCTTTGGAAGATAACAAGTGGCAGAATCTTCATGAGAACCTTGTGTATTATTGATATCTTTGGAAAGTAGAAAGTGTCGGACTCTTCATGAGCAACTTGTGTATTATTGATATCTTTGGAATATAGCAAGTGGAAGACTCTTCATGAGCATCTTATGTATTATTGATATCTTTGGAAGATAGCAAGTGGTGGCCTCTTCATGAGCAGCTTGTGCATTATAGATATCTTTGGAAGATAACAAGTGGTGGCCTCTTTATTTGAGAATCCTGTGTATCCCCAACAATATGTTATTTCAATAGCAAATGGCGTCTCTTTTGAGAAGTTTGCTCATCAACAGCAAATGGCATCTCTTTTGAGAAATTTGCTCATCGACAAACAAATGGCATATTTCCAAAAAAAATCTCGAAGAGAAGTTTGTATATTACCTTTTCCGAGTGATATCTTAGATAAAGAAGAAACTATTCTCCATTCTAGGAGAAATCCAGAAGTCAGAGAAATTTATTATCCTTTTTGAGTGATATCTTGATCAAAGAAGAAGTTGAGACCCGTTCTAGGTGGAATGCCAAAATTTTGGGAAACTTATTATTGTTCTATGAGCTGGTAGTTCACTCGTTTGTTAGTTAGTATCTTCTTCTTTCTCCTCATTAGAATTTTCCCTAATAGAGTTGATTTTTCTCCAGTCTCAGTACTGATGCCAATCATTTACCAATCTCAGTACTTATGTAAATCATTTCTTTCTCCAGTCTTGGTACTGATGTAAATCATTTCTTTTCCAGTCTCAGTACTGATGTAAATCATTTCTTTCTCCAGTCTCAGTACTAATGTAAATCATTTCCTTTTCCAGTCTCAGTGCTAATGTCAATCGTTTGTTACCAGTCTCACTACTAATGTCAATCATCTATTTCCATTCATAAGCACTAATGTCAATCATTTACTAGTCTCAGTACTGATGCAAATCATTTCTTTCTCTAGTTACAGTACTGATGTAAATCATTTCATCCCCAATTGTAGCGCTGATATCAATTATTCGCTTACCAGTCTCAAGGATGACATTCACTGTCATTCCTGAGTCAGTATTACGTTGTTTGTTCTACCATCAACCCTGAGTTGGTATTTCACCTTCAGTAAAAGTTGGTGCATCTTTGTTTCACCTTCAGTAAAGTTCGGTTGTTCACCTTTGGTAAAAGCCAGTGCATCTTTTATTTTTTTCTACCTTTGACCTTGAGTCAGAATTTTACCATCATCACAAGTCAGTAGTCATTTATCTTTTCACAGCCTATGCAAAGCGTCTTCTCTAATAAAGTCAAAAACTTTTCTTCTCTCAAAGTTATTCCCGAATAAGAGTCTCTCATTCGAAGTCTGTGGCTCTGTTTCTCCAATGAAGTTATAATCTCTTCCCCTATGAGATTATTTTATCACGTGCTTGGTTTCTCTAGCAGTAGTTTGTCTCATGCAACATCATTCTCCATAAAATTCAAAACACTACATTCATATCATATCATAAACACAATTGTGGTATCTTAAGGCCAAAATTTGTGTATTCTATATTTAAGTCCCTTCAATCTCGTTGAGACGAAGATTTCAATCTCCATATATTTGAACAGAAGAAACTTAAATAGGGGCAGCTGTCATACCCTATTTTTTGACCTAAGATCCCACCATCCATTTGCATCATTGCATAACAAGTGTTCACGAGTGATTTGACCTATTTTTTTGCCAATTCTTGAGTTAGATTTCAAAATTTTACAACTTCTTCAAATTTCGACATTTTTGAGCGGTTTTTTTGCATATGATTCTCCTTGACATCACCTACAATTTCTCTTTACAAGTCAAGAGTTGATTATGCTTTGAAAAGCCACGAAAAAATAGAAACATTAGAAGTCATTTATGAATTTAGTTGAATTTGATTTTTATTGTGTTTTATTCATGATTTCTTTTTCATTTAAAAAAATCACAAAAAAAATGTACTTAGTATCATGCTATTTTTTTTATTTACTATTTTTACCTCTTTACTAAAAAATTATCAAAAATATGTTCTTTAATAATTTAAATTTATATATTGGTATCATTTATTTCAAAAAAATCTAGAAAAATTTATATAATTCCTTTTACTTTCTTATATGTATTTTATTTTTTTATCTTTTAATTTGTACTTATAATTTCATTTATTTTAATTCAAGAAAAAAATCATAAATAGTTAATTTAACATCTCTTTTATTTTCTATTTTGTATTTATTATTATTACTAACACTTTTAGTTTTTATTATTATTATTATTATTATTATTATTACTACTTTGTCCTTTTATTTTTTTGTGTCAATAAAGAAAAGTTGGGACCACTATAATATAGTATAAACACTTCACATGGATTACCAACTTGTACTTATCAATGGCCAAGAATCATTCACATACTTTAGATGGATTGCCAACTTGGACTTATCAACAGCCAATAACCATTCTTATAAAGTCACATGGATTGCCACATCAACACTTCCACCTCATTCACTCTATAAATAAGACCTTTCTTTCTTTCATTTGAAAAAGGAATAATACCACAAATCATTCACTGAACTAAGCCAAAACTCTCTTCTTCTTTTTTTTTTCTTCATTTATTTCAAGTCATTTCTTCCTTTTATTAAATAGGTAGGCTATTATACTTGTTCTTTATTTAATTCTATTGCACTTTTACTCTTTATTCATTTATTTAGTACCATAATTATCACCATTTTGGAAGGAAACTCCATTGATTCAAAATCAAAAGTTGAAAAGTGTTCTTGAACCTCCAAAAGAAAAAGTGATTTATTGTTGTTTAATTTTAATTTTTTTCTCTAATTTTTTGTTGTTTATTTACTTATTTTTGAGCATTTATCCTTGGTCATGAGATTGATTAGATAAATTTTCATTATTCATTTGTTTAATTTCATGAAAAATTGAGAAAGTTATGATATTTATATTATTTTTATTATAGACTTCATCTTATTCTTCTTTATCTATTTTATTTTTATTTGGATCAATTTAGAAAGCATTTGAATTTTTTTAGTTCATCTAAACTTGTCAGATATTTGATGAACTTTCATCATTTCGAATCTACCTCTAAATGGTCCTTTAATCATTCAAGGTACCTGACATTGATGATAAGTTTGTCATAATGTATCTTTTTTGACTTTGTCTTGATCCCCCATGTTTGTTTATTGTACTACATTTATAAGAGAATGAACTTCAAAGTATCATGTCTCTAACATGTATGAGTAAGTACATTCTATGCTCTATATGAAGTTACACTTATCTCAAATCAAATTATTAACTTTATATTGTACTAACTTTACTTTAATATCGTTTATATTTTCGCACTTTATATTTTCCTCTTTTTACTTTTATGCCATTTATCATCCATAACATTTTATTTTCTTTACTTTATGTATTTTTTCTTTGCTCACTTGAGTATTTATCTTCTCTTTGCTCACTTGAGCTTCTTATTTTCTTTTGCTTGTTATAAGCCACTTAATAAAGAAAAAAAAACCTAAAATTAGTTCTTTAATCCTTGGACTATGGTTACTATCCATTTTATCTGATGCATGGTTCTTGTCCAGTCTTCATCTTATTATTATCTTTGTGTTTGAATTCAAGGGAAAGGATCATCTCTTTGACTTTATGTTATTGTGAGTCTTTATATTTTGTCCCCCATATTTGTTACCCATTAGTTAAAATCTTTAAAACCCTATTTTCAAAATTATACCATTTTAAGCCAAAATCTCGACATTAAGTCGTTGCATTTTCAAAATTTCTCATCTCCCCGATCCTTTTTGCAAACAAACTTTTTAACCAAAAATACAAATATTTCAAAAGGTTCCTATAGGATACTATAGATATATAGGGTGCTAGTACCTTCCCTTTGTATAACCAACCCCCAAACCTTCGATCTTTTCAAATGCATTATATTTTTCTTTACTTTTAGTATTGCACTTACTTTGCATATTTATGGGTTTTATTTCGCACTTTTCTCTTTTCCCTTGGAAATAATAAAACATGGAGGCGACTCTTACTTATTTACGAGTCAAGTTAATTAATAGCTTGATCTCCTATTTTCACCGCTACAGTAGGCATTTGGTCGCGGGGCTTAAGCGAACACAACTTTATAAATATTCCTTCTTTGCCCCGTGTTTTCTTTTGCATGCATTCCCTATTTTCATTTTTTTCCTTTAGCTCGCAAGCTTTAGATTTTGAACACACCCTTTGATTAGAACAACAAGATTGGATCCCGTGGAGTTCCACAGAAGTGAGGGGTGCTAATACCTTCTCCTCGTGTAATCAACTCCCTTACCCGAATCTCTCGGTCGCAAGAGCGTGATTTCATCCTTCTCAAGTTTGCTCAATGTTTACCTTTCCCTTCCCGTGGGATAAAAAACATTTTATGGCGACTTCATTGATTTCCTCTCAATGATTTTCGGCCGGTTGTTTCAGTTACACACTAGAGAGAAACTATTAAAGTACACAATTATTCTTAATGATATCATGTAAAGTTATCATCAAAATCTTAAGACCAAATGTAGAAACACTTCTTGTTCTTACATGGACAACATTAGTTTCTTTTATTCGTTCAATTTATTTTATATATTATCTTTCCTTTCTTTGAAGAACGACACAACTCAATCCCTAAAGTTAATTCCTCAGCGAGAGAAATTGTTATTGCTGACTTTGCTGATTCCATTTTCTTTCCTCTCGGTTCGGTATATGTAATTTAGATCACAATGAATATTCATTTTCAGCATGAGCCATTTATGTTTCCATAATTTATGTGATGTTTTTGAAATTTGAAATCAATTTCATAATGGCCATTTCTGTTGCCATAGTTTGTGTGATGTTTTTGAAATTTGAAATCGGTTTCACAATAGCCATTTATGTTGCCATAGTTAGAGAAAATTTTGATGGGTTGGTGAAGATGAGGAAATAAAAATTATAACTTTAATTTTGTTTTTCCGAGGACTAAGAAAATGAGAGAAAATTTATAATTTATATGGAATTTATTTTATAGAATCTCATCCAATGAAATATTTGAATCTTAATTGAAACATGACACATGTAATTTGTTGTATGTTTATTAATGATATATGATTGATTATGATTGTTGGGTGAGAATATGGATATAAAAAGGTCTGTAGGGGGATTGAATATACCCTTTCCCGATCAGACAATTTCAAAAAACGATTTTAGTTCCCATGTACGAAATTAAAGATTTTAAGAAGTACAAAATCAAAACACAAAATAATAGAGCTTGGAAGCATCTCAATGGACTAATTCATATGAAATGATACATAATGTTCTTTATGAATTTAATTGCTTCAAATGAAAGTCAATCACAAGACTACTTAAGTAGCATTTAAACAAAGTTATTTCAAAACACTTAGCTCATAGATTCTAACAAGACATAATTGAAGTCATGATACTTTAATAAGATTTATACACCATAGACCTAAGCTTATACATTAAATCTCTATAAACAAAGTCCAATTTATGTGGTACACAATTAATATAAATATGCAACAATGCAATATCATAATAATGAATATTAGAGAATAAAAATATACATGGAAAGAAGAAAAGGTACACAACGATATATAGTGGTTTGGCTGTCGTCCTCGCATTGCCTACTCCATTCTTCAATGGTGTTTAAAACCATTGAATCACGATCTTCCACTATTTTGATAAGTTTTATTACAACATTTTTATTATAACGAACTATCATACGATAATTCTCTATATTGATGTAGACACAAATTGCTAACAAAAATACAATATCTCTAAGGGATCTTGACCCAATAAACTTTATATACACAATAATTCTGCTCTAAGTATTTGTATATGGCAATCCACCTTATTCCACCAATCTCTTGTCTGAGCGATTTCCATAGCTATGCATTGATTGGTCAACTCCTAACTTTGGCTGTGAGCAATCTTTCTCTAACACCATCAAAGATTGACAACTTTCATCTCAGCTTTACAGAAAATCGATACTTGATCTCGCCAAAGTCTTCCTTAGAGTGTAATGGAAACGTTATTCTCGATTAATAATAACAAACACCAAATTACATTCAAGAAATGATACATATACTTGTTACAAATAACAAACTTCACACAAAAACATTAGCTACCATAATGTACTACTAGTCTCTCTCAACACTCAATCTTTAGAGATAAAGGTTCTCAATAATGGAACAAGAATAAGGATGAAGATGATGAACAATTCCAGAATATCTCATAACGTTATCTATAAACACAATATGTTAGTCAAGTGTTTTAGATACTGGTGAATGAAGAAAATTGATTAACCATGAACACACATCAAGATCAATCAACTCCCCATCTCTAATTAACTCAAACACAACAACAAATTGCACAAGAATAAGAAGCAACAAAAATAAGAATAAACTCAACATAAATTCATAATCAAGAATTTGTTTTAGTGAAAAGGAGAAAGATAAATGGTTATGGGGATAGACACACAAAGTGTGGAAGACAAAATCACATTTTTGTCTCTATGGGTATTAACATAGGTTTCACACACTTTTACTTTCACCAAAAGAAACAATTATTTAAATCAGAGATAGAAACTTGGGTTTTAAAATACGTAATTCGAGTCAAGAAGAAAGTGTATTTTGAATCAATCTGGACAGATCGAAAAGGGGCATTTTTTTAAACTACATGATTCGAATCATGATAAGACCTTGATTCAAATCAAATAAGGTTATGATTCGAAACATGTTCAATTTATGATTCAAATCATTTTATCTAGAAGCACATTCCAATTTTCATAGGTGTGTGATTCAAATCAGATATAACACATGATTTGAATCAAATACCAAGGCATCAACAAAATTTTTTTTAAACTTTTGATTCAAGCCACGCCTATGGAAATGACAAAATAGCAATTTCATGGGCTCAAAAACGAAATACCAATAAGGATCAAGAGAACTTAATTGACGAAATGTAGAGGGTTCTTAGTGGTACAAACTAACAGTAGTCGAAGCGATTACAAACAAATTCAAATGATAAAAGCATACAAGCACACGAATGAAACGATATACAAATTACAAATACACAAACAATTAATAATTGAATTGACAAAACACTAAAACACTTAAATGATACCAATGCACATAAATGATTGAAACAACCGACTGAAAATCATCAAACAATAAAGTCACCGTCGAACGTATTTTATCCCACATGAAGGGATAGGTAAACATCGATAAAACCTGAGAAGGGAGAAGTCACGGTCTTGTGACCGAGAGATCGGGTAATGGAGTCTGTTACGCGAGGGGAGGGTATTAGCACCTCACGCGCTCGTAGTACTTTATGGTATCCATTATTGTTATCTATCTTACGGGTGTGTTTAATCTATGTCTACTTCTTATTACTGAAGGAGAATGCATGCAAAAGAAAAGAGAAAATAATGTAGGGAAAATAAAGTTGTGCTCGCTTGAGCCCTACCCCAATACCTACGTATCTTTTTTGAGGAATCATAGTTACCGTAGTTTTGCTCACATGTTTTTGTTTATTTTTTATTTTTTATGAACAATGTTAATTTCTCCTTCTGTCGTAGCTCGACCTTTGGAGACTCATGCATTGGCACAAAAGTAAATTAACATGTCCTTATCTAAAAATTATTTTGAGTTACCCCTCAAGGCAAGATGCCACGTTTAATTGGTTTGTGTTTTGTCACCTTGAAAAGGGGTTTAAGTATGCTTAGGATGTTTTATAATTTGCTAAGAAAAACAAAGTTTTAGTTTTATGCATATACAAAAGGGGAAGAAAAGAGTCTGTGGGAGACTAGCCTATTTCTAATCCTAATGTTATCATACAATGGTGATCTTAAGGTTTGGATTAACAAAAGGGAAACATCTACCTAATGTTAACATGTATGGTTTGCAACCTAAGGTCTAACTTGCATCCGAAAGGAACAAGCACATCCTAAGGGAACATGGTATAGAAAGTAGGTGAGAAAACAAGTTCGAAAGAGCACACACATAAAATGGTAAAGAAAAGAAGCAAAATGCTTTAGTCAAGGGGAGAGGATCACCCAAGACAAATAAGTGGGAGTGAAATATAAAAGAAGGGAAATGCTTTAGCTAAGGGGAGCGGATCACCCGAAGTAAACAAGCGGGAATAGGATGTAAGACAAAAATGTGATGTCCGAAGAGACTGGACACATAACCAAGATATAGAAGATTGAGGTAGGCGAAAGAAGGCAATATGAACAATCACAGAGTGTCAGCATCAGCCAATACAAACTCTTGACAAAGTATGGGGGTTCGATTGCGAAACCCTTTTCCACTTGACGACTCGATAACAAGAGTATGCACAACTCCGAAGCATCATGGTGCATCACGAGCTAAGGATGACACAGACGAAATTGCGGGGGTTGATTGCTAACTCTTTCCGCTCGCCTCCTTTTGAGGAATTATCGTCTGTAACATATGCGAGCACAAATATAAACACACCTGCAAAATACCTACACAAAGGTAGGATTTTAAACAAACCACACAAGTAGAACACAGTGGCAAATAATGCGAAAATTCTCTAAAAGGGTATTTAAATAAACTATAGGAGTTCCTGACATGATCAACAATAGAGACCCTCGTCATACATCTCTATTACTACTTCTAATGGCAAAGAAAGCAGTAAAATTCTACTTGAAATGATCTCTAGAAAGCATTAAAATGCGGAAATGAAGAATGAAGTCACGATGATACCTAACGGAAAAGATTTGTTGCCTCTTCAAAGCCACGCTAACGATAAGAAAATTCTACATAAGCTTCCTTGATGAAAATTGCACTCTTCGTTTGCTTTGAAATCTTCTTGAAACTCTTCAACAATATTTCTTTAACTTGCCAATAATCACACCAAATTGCAATCTATATTTTTCACATACTTTTATCAATAAGAATGATGAAAAGGCAAGAAAAATAATAGAGAAAGTCAATTAAAATTCTAAACAGCGGGGGTGTGAAGATGGATCTGATGGTGTAATCCAACAATGAAAATCTAGACGTTAGACCCATTCAGTTTGAGCCCATGATATTATTTTCT